>LGRX02031002.1:0-25372 GCA_001247695.2 Cymbomonas tetramitiformis | reverse complement strand
CTGCCACAACAGTCGCGTGTATGTACCACGACGCCACCCACGCGTTATGGCATGGCAT
This sequence comes from Cymbomonas tetramitiformis, assembly GCA_001247695.2. NCBI lineage: Eukaryota > Viridiplantae > Chlorophyta > Pyramimonadophyceae > Pyramimonadales > Pyramimonadaceae > Cymbomonas > Cymbomonas tetramitiformis. Next base: position 25,314 of record LGRX02031002.1, on the reverse strand, counting down.
GCTGGGAAGCAAAAATCATAAGCACTGTCGCGCACATGATCCTGCGGTCATATGATGTAATGGCGATATCTATGTTAACATCGCATGGTAATTAATCGTGCTGTCCAAAAAGATCGACGCCTAGTGGAGATCGCATATTTGTGATCGACAGCGCCTAGTACTTTAATCAGCAGCAACAGCAGCAGCAGCAAAGCTCGAATTTTAACGGGCGATACACTCGAATGTTCCATCTCACGATCGCCAGACGCTAACGATGACAGTGCCACAATAGTCGCGTGTATGTACCTCGACGCCACCCACGCGTTATGGCATGGCATGCTGGGAAGCAAAAAGCAAAGCACTGTCGCGCACATGATCCTGCGGTCATATGATGTAATGGCGATATCCATGTTAACATCGCATGGTGATTAATCGCGTGCTGTCCAAAAGGATCGACGCCTAGTGGAGATCGCATATTTGTGATCGACAGCGCCTAGTACCTTAATCAGCAGCAACAGCAGCAGCAACAAAGCTCGAATCCCGACGGGCGATACAGTCAAATGCTCCATCTCACGATCGCCAGACGCTAACGATGACAGTGCCACAACAGGCGCGTGTATGTACCACGACGCCACCCACGCGTTATGGCATGGCATGCTGGGAAGCAAAAAGCAAAGCACTGTCACGCACATGATCCTGCGGTCATATGATGTAATGGCGATATCCATGTTAACATCGCATGGTGATTAATCGCGTGCTGTCCAAAAGGATCGACGCCTAGTGGAGATCGCATATTTGTGATCGACAGCGCCTAGTACCTTAATCAGCAGCAACAACAGCAGCAACAAAGCTCGAATCCCGACGGGCGATACAGTCAAATGCTCCATCTCACGATCGCCAGACGCTAACGATGACAGTGCCACAACAGTCGCGTCTATGTACCACGACGCCACCCACGCGTTATGGCATGGCATGCTAGGAAGCAAAAAGCAAAGCACTGTCACGCACATGATCCTGCGGTCATATGATGTAATGGCGATATCCATGTTAACATCGCATGGTAATTGATCGCGCTGTTCAAAAGGATCGACGCCTAGTGGAGATCGCATATTTGTGATCGACCGCGCCTAGACCTCTGACCTTTATAATCTTCACCCAAACCAAATACCTCTGACCTTTATAATCTTCACCCAAACCAAATTACCTTACTTACCTTACCTTACCTACCTCTGATCTTTATCGTCTTGGCATCAAGTAAATTACCTTACCTTACCTTACCTTACCTTACCTTAGTCAATCAGCAGCAACAGCAGCAAAGCTCGAATCCCAACGGGCGATGCAGTCGAATTTTCGATCTCACGATCGCCGGACGCCAACGATGACAGTGCCACTGCAGTCGCGTGTATTTATCGCGACGCCACCCACGCGTTATGGCATGGCATGCTGGGAAGCAAAAAGCAAAGCACTGTCGCGCACATGATCGTACGGTCAGATAGTGTAATGGCGAAAATGATTTAAACATCGCATGGCCGACGCGATGTTCCGGAATCAGATAGATTCGCTTTTACATCGCATAGCAGACGCGAGGTCCGAGAAATGTCAAATCATTAATGGAATGGCAGACTCGATGTTCATGTTCGGATCTCTCGAGTGTGCCACGTCGGCAAGATAAATAATCCCATCGACCGTCAGATGCGCCTAGTGGAGATCTTAATATAAGATCGACCGGGCCTAGACCTCTGATCTTAATCGTCTTGGCATGAAGTAAATTACCTTACTTACTTACCTTACCTTACCTTAGTCAATCAGCAGCAGCAGCAGCAAAGCTCGAATCCCAACGAACGGGCGACGCAGTCGATATTTCGATCTCACGATCGCCAGACGCCAACGAAGACAGTGCCACTGCATTCGCGTACATTTATCGCGACGCCACCCACGCGTTATGGCATGGCATGCTGGGAAGCAAAAAGCGAAGCACTGTCGCGCACATGATCCTGCGGTCAAATAGTGTAATGGCGAAAATGATTTAAACATCGCATGGCCGACGCGATGTTCGGAAATCAGATAGATTCGCTTTTACATTGCATAGCAGACGCGAGGTTCGAGAAATGTCAAATCATTAATGGAATGGCAGACTCGATGTTCATGCGAGGAAGACAGATACGCTGTCCGGCTAAGCTCGCTGAGCATCAAACTGACAATCACATAAACAGTGTCTGGCCGAGGCTTTATGCTCTCGGAAACCCAGACAGTGAAGCATGACTGTACTACTGTACTGTACAGTACAGTGCTAGGATGTCACGGACACGATACGGAAGCAGGGTCAGGCTAGGGGCTAGTCAGAGCCCATAATAACTAAGCCTAAACCCGAAGTCCAGCACACCACCCGTGGGTGTGACTACCTAGCAAAGCAGGTACAGCATAATACAGCCACGAGATAATAAACAAACACCTAACATTCACTTCGGTGGAAACCGATCACTTCTAGCTGGGTGCCGGGGTCTTGACCCGGTCATCCCACCACTGGGCTAAAGCTAATCAAGCTGCCAGGACAATCGAAGTAAACTCAGCCACTTTGAGGCTGGTCAGCAGAGCTGAGTTCAGCGGTCGGGATGCAAGCACGGAAGAATCCCGAAGTGAATTGTAAGCCGTTTGTTGCAAATTGAGCACCACCAGGCCCAAGTGGGCAAGGTGGATCCACAGCAGAAAGTAAAGCAACCGAAGAACTTAAACAAGCAGACTCCCACGGCGGTTTGAGCATTGAAGAAGCACACATGAGAACTCCATCGTCTGGCGGCCAATCACGGATGTCTGCAGCACCAAGTGGTGGAATCGAAGCAGAGAGATCCCCAGTAAACCGACGGACGGTGACTCCGGGCTCAACCAGGCCCCTGTCACCACCGCCCACGGCAACCAGAGACGCCGTAGCGCTGGCCAGTAGAGAACAGCAAAGCATCGAAGACATCAATGCACACCGGAGAAAGCTCGGCGGAGCCCGCGGCCGGTACACCGGAGCTGCTGTTGGCGATGCTCCCCCGTCAGCAAGGTCAGAGTCAGAGCCATGCCCAAGAGTGCCGAAGGAGCCAAAAGCCACTTGCTGCCCGCCGTCAGAGTCATTGTCAGAGCCTTGGTCATTGTCAGAGACCTCAGAGCCAATGTCAGAAGCCTCAATCCTCATGCCAGCAAACAGCGGAGCCGGTGCAGAGTCGCCAAGCTGGAGTGACGGGACAGAGCCAGGCAAGCCGAGAGAGCTAGGGACAACCACTGGCGGGTCATGAGCCGCAGGCACACCACCAGCCACGAGTGCAGAGGGATGCCGAACCGCAGGCGGTGGCGGAATCGAGCCCCGTGCATCCGAGTGGAATGTGGCCAGACCAAACCGAGCCATGCCGTCATCGTCAGCCGCCGCATCCTGAGCGGAAGCCGCCGCATCCTGAAAGTGCCGCAGAGATGTGGGCTCAGCCGTCACAAAAGAACATGCTGACAGCTCGCACACCTCCGGGCGACCCTCCATCATGCAGAGCGACTCGAAGGCATGCTCATCCCCAGCGTCATAGAAACGCTGGAAACGAACAGCCAAGCAGTCAGTCTCATAGTCCTCAACTGCACCACAGTAGTGGGCAGACTGAGGACCGCCGTTGGGGCATTCAGCATGCCAGTGCTTCAAACCACTTTGTGCACACTCCGCATTTCTGCAGTGAGGCACGAAGGCACCGCTCTTCTTGTCAAACGAGACAGGAGGAGCGGTGCCAAGTGGCTTAACACCAGCACGATGATGCTTAGCAGCAGAGCGGGTAAGGTGCTTGCCCGCAGGCGGTGCCCCTTCCCGCTTCTGCCGCTTCAGGTCACGAATGTCCTGCTGCATGCGCTCCAGCTGCTTCTGCAGACCGGACAACGCCGCAGCCAGGTCAGACGCGCCATCGCCGAACAACAGAGCAGAGACACGGGTGTCAGAGACTTTCAGGCCGTGGCGGAACTGCTCCCGCACACGAGCCTGAATAGTCAAGAGAGACACGCCTTGCCGCTGGTCAGCCCGAGCCAAGGAATTAGCCAAGTCACGGTACAGAGCTGCATTGCCGAGAGCCTTGAGAAACTGCCGCTTCACCGCGTCCTCTGGCAAGTTGTGGGAACGCTGAACGTCCCGCAACAGGCCATTGAACTCACGGATGTCACGGTCAGGATCTTCGCTGCTGGGGATGCGAACCGCCAGCAGCGACTCAAAAGAGTCAAAGGGCTCTGAGCGTTCCTGGAGCATGCGCACCACCTCAAGGGCAGCGCGCTTGCCATCTCCAGGAACGTCAGACCCAGAGGCCTCAAGCCAGTCACGAGCAGGCGAGCCAGGGCGAGCCAGAAACGTCAGAGCCGAGAGCAGCAACTCATTGCCCTCATGCCTAGCCGCAACAGTCATGTCAGTCAGGTCAAAGAGGGGAGCAAGTGCCTGCGACTGCAGAAGAAACTGTGCCCTAAGCTCACGCATGATCTGCGAAAAAATGTCGACCGCGTCGGACTCCGTACCAGCGAAGCGGTCCGACTTGTCTCCGAGAATTTTCGTGGCAACGATTTTTGCAACCTTTCTGTCAAAACTTTCGCGAGCAAGCTGCTGACATTTGTCAAGAACCTCTCTCGCAGCTGCGGTGGACGGAGCTGGCAGCTGCGGGGTGTGCGGTGTCGCAGCGTGCTGCGCACCCACATCATCAAAAATCGTCTCTAATCTACGGACGCGTGACCGCGTCATTCTATTTGCTGTGGTAACCATGATAGAGAGACAGCGGAAGATTGAGCTAAGCAAGGTGGTGGTGTAAGAATCGTCACGGCGGCCAGATACTCTGTAGAAGTCTCAGCAGAACAGATCGAAAAAATACAGGTCGTTAGCGGAAGAATGAGAGTGGCCAAAATGCACAACGTGTGGAGCGACCTCGCCAGGGCCAGTGGCGCACGATGTAGATCAACTCTCGCTGCGACGATACTGCTGTAAAATAAAAAAAACAATCCGTCACAAACTGATCTCCTGCGCAGCGAAGGCGAGCACAAAGCGTGCCGCCATCACTGCCATGTCAAAAGGCCATACCGCGAGAATGATACACCACCGCCCAAGTGGGCGCTCAACCCCTCCCACGTCCTACTTAGCCGAACATGGCAACAGCAAGGCGCTGCGCCATCATCAGAATCACCGGAAAGCCGGTGCGGGCCATAACCTGCGAGGAAGACAGATACGCTGTCCGGCTAAGCTCGCTGAGCATCAAACTGATAATCACATAAACAGTGTCTGGCCGAGGCTTTATGCTCTCGGAAACCCAGACAGTGAAGCATGACTGTACTACTGTACTGTACTACTGTACTGTACAGTACAGTGCTAGGATGTCACGGACACGATACGGAAGCAGGGTCAGGCTAGGGGCTAGTCAGAGCCCATAATAACTAAGCCTAAACCCGAAGTCCAGCATTTCATTTTCGGATCTCTCGAGTGCGCCACGTACGCAAGATAAATAATCCCATCGACCGTCAGATGCGCCTAGTGGAGATCTTAATTTAAGATCGACCGGACCTAGTACCTTAATCAGCAGCAGCCGCAAAGCTCGAATCCCAACGGGCGACGCAGTCGAACTTTCGATCTCACGATCGCCAGGCGCTAACGATGACAGTGCCACAACAGTCGCGTGTATGTACCACGACGCCACCCACGCGTTATGGGCTTATGGCATGGCATGCTTGGAAGCAAAAAGCAAAGCACTGTCGCACACATGATCCTGCGGTCATATGATGTAATGGCGATATCCATGTTAACATCGCATGGTGATTAAATTGCGCTGTCCAAAAAGATCGACGCCTAGTGGAGATCGCATATTTGTGATCGACAGCGCCTAGTACTTACCTTACCTTAGTCAATCAGCAGCAGCAGCAAAGCTCGAATCCCAACGGGCGATACAGTCGAATGTTCCATCTCACGATCGCCAGACGCTAACGATGACAGTGCCACAACAGTCGCGTGTTTGTACCACGACGCCACCCACGCGTTATGGCATGGCATGCTGGGAAGCAAAAAGCAAAGCATTGCCGCGCACATGATCCTGCGGTCATATGATGTAATGGCGATATCCATGTTAACATCGCATGGTAATTAATCGTGCTGTCCAAAAAGATCGACGCCTAGTGGAGATCGCATATTTGTGATCGACAGCGCCTAACCTCTGACCTTTATCGTCTTGGCATGAAGTAAATTACTTTACCTTACCTTACCTTAGTCAATCAGCAGCAGCAGCAGCAGCAGCAGCAGCAGCAAAGCTCGAATCCCAACGGGCAATACAGTCGAATGTTTCATCTCACGATCGCCAGGCGCTAACGATGACAGTGCCACAACAGTCGCGTGTATTTATCGCGACGCCACCCACGCGTTATGGCATGGCATGTTGGGAAGCAAAAAGCAAAGCACTGTCGCGCACATGATCCTGCGGTCAGATAGTGTAATGGCGAAAATGATTTAAACATCGCATGGCCGACGCGATGTTCGGAAATCAGATAGATTCGCTTTTACATTGCATAGTAGACGCGAGGATCGAGAAATGCCAAATGATTAATGGAATGGCAGACTCGATGTTGATGTTCGGATCTCTCGAGTGCGCCACGTCGGCAAGATAAATAATCCCATCGACCGTCAGATGCGCCTAATGGAGATCTTAATTTAAGATCGACCGGGCCTAGACCTCTGACCTTTATCGTTTTGGCATGAAGTAAATTACCTTACCTTACCTTACCTTACCTTAGTCAATCAGCAGCAGCAGCAGCAGCAACAAAGCTCGAATCCCAACGGGCAACGCAGTCGAATTTTCGATCTCACGATCGCCAGACGCCAACGATGACAGTGCCACAACAGTCGCGTACATTTATCGCGACGCCACCCACGCGTTATGGCATGGCATGCTGGGAAGCAAAAAGCAAAGCACTGTCGCGCACATGATCCTGCGGTCAGATGGTGTAATGGCGAAAATGATTTAAACATCGCATGGCCGACGGGATGTTCGGAAATCAGATAGATTCGCTTTTACATCGCATAGCAGACGCGAGGTTCGAGAAATGTCAAATCATTAATGGAATGGCAGACTCGATGTCCATGTTCGGATCTCTCGAGTGCGCCACGTCGGCAAGATAAATAATCCCATCGACCGTCAGATGCGCCTAGTGGAGATCTTAATTTAAGATCGACCGGGCCTAGTGCTTACTGGAATATCCCGGTTCAAGATATCAGACAGTCAGTGAACCAATATAGATAAACTCTCATAAGAAATAAACCCTAAGCTAGATATACCCGGAACGGTCGCGGAGTCGGAACGGTCTCGAGTCTAGCTACCTGTGACACTCGGTGTGTCACAGCACGGGCTTACGGATCAGTCACAGGTCCAGTGTTGGCTACCTAGGAATCTGTCATAGGGGCCTGCACCGGGACTCCCGGTCAGGGCTGCCTATACAGATTTCAGCACACCACCCCAGCACTGTGGGTGGTGACTGACAGGTAAGTCAGAAAAGTCAAGATAAGTTAGGGTAGGAGCTAGGGTGACAAACCTAACTGCTAATTCAACTGTGCCATTCTGATACACAAATTGAAACCCTCTAGCCGGCACAAGTGCAGAAATATACAGGTACTCAGGTCCTGCTAAACTACTGAAAAGCACTGTGGCAGCAAACCAGATTGAAGATTGTAGATGTCAAAGTAAAGCACAAACCAAATTGAAGACCATGTTGAGGTCAAAGCACATCTCAGTACACCACCAGAAAGTGGTGCACTGCCAGAGCCAGAAGTAAAGCTACTCGGGGTCAAAGTCCAGAGGAGCACCGTCACCACAATGTCCACGGTAGTAGCTTGCAGCACTGCTCTCCAGTGGGTCAGGCGGCCGGTGAACCACCGTCGCAGCACCCAGGGAGTGCAGTACTGCATCCAGAGTGACGGGGTCCAGCTCGGATATACCGGGGTAGATGCATAAGTCTCCCCTGCACAGCACAGGCTGCGGTGCAGCCCGACCCGATACCTGTACAGAGTCGATGTCATTGGCCGCCGTGTAGGCGGCAGCTCCCACTCCCATGATCGAGATCAAAAGAAAGAGAGAGACAAAGTAATGAAATCCCCACGGGCCCGCGTGTGCGGGGAAGCCCCATGGCGGCTTGCCACAACCGTAGGTGCGGGATGCACCACCAGACTGAGGCACGTGGGTCGCGGACTCCGACGCATGATTTGCCGAAACGGCCGGAGTCCGCGGCTTCATGATGAAGCTGCCGTCGGCGAGGTCCTCGTAATCGTCCGTGTCGTAACCCGTGAGGTCAACCTGCCCGATGGCGGCGTGGTTTACGGTCTGAACGAACCCAGCGAACTCACCGTCCGCGTCCGCTGTGGTGGTTACCCGCGCCGATTGCAGTGGCGCGGGTTTCACATCCTTTCCCTGCGAGACAGGCATAGCAGGGGCCGGCACGGCGGATGCCGATGCCGCCGCACCACCTGCCGGAACCTGCTCCTCCGGCGTGGTCCCCGCCGCGGCGGGTCCGCACACCAGAGCCGAAGCCTGCTGCTCGATGCCGTCAGGAGGCGGGAAAGATGCGTGTGTGAAGTGCACCTGGTGATTGGCCGCGGAGTGAACCTCCGCGGCAAGATCGTCGAGCCGTCGAAGAATGTCGTCCCCTACGGGCTCGTCGGAAGCTGACTGCTGCTCCACCGCGAAGCCGTAGGCGGACACGTCGATGCCGCCCACCGCTCCCGCACAAAGCACCGCAGGCGGCCCGTACGCGGCAGCCGCACGAGCAAAGGACTCCGCGCCATCGTCCGCTGCCTGCTGAAAGAGCGCACACATGGCAAGTGCATGCACGCCCTCCGCGCCCTCCTCGTCGATAGGAATGCAGAATGCCGCAGCGGAGGTGGGCGGGTGTTGGCGCCCGCCCAACGGGCAGTCGCGGTAGAAGTGGTAGCTCTCACCTTTGCCCGCTTTCTTGCACCTGCCACAGAACGGCTTTGCCCGCTGGTCGTCCCGGTCGAATCCCACGGGCGGCACCTTGTGCTGCCCCATACGGTAGCCTCTCGGCTGCTGTGCACGCTGCTGCTGCTGCTGCCGCTGCTGCACCCGCTGCTGCCGCACCACCGGAGCGCCCTCCCCGTGCTGCCGCTGCACCAACTCCTTGAGCTCCGTGATCTTCACGAGGAGGGCGTCGTACTCGCTGCTGGAGAGGTGCGCGGAGATGCCGTCCGCTCCAGAAGCCGCCTTCCCCGTGTCAGTCTGAGCCCAAGCCTGGTAGATCTCTACCACCATGGAACGGAGTGAGGCCAACGGCACATGGGCCAAGTCAGCAGCCATGGGGTAGCGCACCTTGACCGCAGCGTAGAACGCCGGGTCAAGCCTGGTGTACAGGCTCAGCTTACGCGTAGCCTCCGTAGGCGTCCAGTCGGAGGCCCTGTTGTCCCGCACCAAACGTTGCTCCCGCGCCAAGATCGGCTGCGGGTCCACGTTCGCGGGGTAACGCAAGGCCGCATGCTCCTCTTGCTGCGACTCCCGCAGCGCCACCGGTACGCAGCCCTTGATGATGTCGACCAAAGCTCGCCGGCCATCTCGGTCAGACGAAGCATCCGTACCAGTGAGCCAGACATACGCGTTGCTGTGCTTCTCCACCACTAGAGCCAGCACGTCGTATAGGAGGCCATTCACCCGGCTCACAACCGGGGTAAGGGGGTCGTCGAGATCAAAGGACTTCAACTCCAACCCAGCAGACTCGAACTCCGTACGTAGCTGCACCACCAGGTCGGACAGAAGGCCAACGTCGTCCGTACCGCGGAAATGATGTTTCTTGTCACCAAGAACGTCCTCGCGGATGCTCTTGGCCCAGGCACGATGCAGACGTGCCTTGTAGATCTCGTCGGTCAACTTCGCCTGTTCCTGCAAGTAACGCCTAACGGCCACGTCGGCGTCCTCGTTCGAAGCAGGGTTGGGGGTCGGAATAGTCGGTGTCCGCACCGTCGGGCTGTTCCGAACCCCGTCGATAAGCCTCAGCGAGGCATCAATGTCGCTGTCCCTCGTGAGGGACTTCTTTGCTCTGGTGGTAACACCCATAACTCTGAAAGCCTGATGGGAGGTGGTACGCCGGGGCGCGTTCGGGTAATGTTGGGAAGATGCGACGTCACAGTCACGGAAGGAGCGGTAGAGCCATGCGAGCGAGGGGCACTGGAAGACGTCGTCGAGGTCGAAGGTGCTCGAGCCACCAGCCCAAAAATCGGCAGCAAGCGGGATCAGGGCAAGCGTAATACCGTAAATGAACATTGCGTCGACTAGGCCCGGTCCAGGTCGAACCCCATAGCCGCGGCTCAAAGACGCTCACCGCAAACAGCTCATCTCAAAATTCCCGTGAGTCCCCAAACGCGCCGTCGCGCACCACCTCTCCAAGCGGCTGCTTTAGCCAATCATGGCCAAACTAGCTGTGGAATATAGCGTGGAATGGGTCCACGACCTACTGGAATATCCCGGTTCAAGATATCAGACAGTCAGTGAACCAATATAGATAAACTCTCATAAGAAATAAACCCTAAGCTAGATATACCCGGAACGGTCACGGAGTCGGAACGGTCTCGAGTCTAGCTACCTGTGACACTCGGTGTGTCACAGCACGGGCTTACGGATCAGTCACAGGTCCAGTGTTGGCTACCTAGGAATCTGTCATAGGGGCCTGCACCGGGACTCCCGGTCAGGGCTGCCTATACAGATTTCAGCAGTGCTTAATCGGCAGCAGCAGCAGCAGCAGCAGCAAAGCTCGAATCCCAACGGGCGACGCAATCGAATTTTCGATCTCACGATCGCCAGACGCCAACGATGACAGTGCCACTGCAGTCGCGTACATTTATCGCGACGCCACCCACGCGTTATGGCATGGCATGCTGGGAATCAAAAAGCAAAGCACTGTCGCGCACATGATCCTGCGGTCAGATGGCCTAGTGGAGATCTCTTTTTGAGATCGATCCGCCTCGTATTCTATAAGGGACAGGGTACGGGCGCTGGGAACTTTACAAAGTCACATGCTGACTGCATATCACGACTGTTCGAACCCAAACCCAAAGATGCCAAACAGCCGAGGGCTTCCCGTATGTCCTAGAGCACGAAACTTGGCATAAATACTGCCAAGATACATATCTTTAAGTTACCTGAAGCTCAAGGCTTCAAGTTACTTGTGCGCGAAACGCGCAACTTATTTATAAGGCGGATGTTTTGGGTTTGGGTTTGGGTTCGAACCCAAACCCAAAGATGCCCGCAAACAGCCGAGGGCTTCCCGTTCGTCCTAGAGCACGAAACTTGGCATAAATACTGCCACGATATATATCTTTAAGTTACCTGAAGCTCAAGGCTTCAAGTTTCTTGTGCGCAAAACGCGCAATTTATTTCTAAGGCAGATGTTTTGGGTTTGGGTTTGGGTTCGAACCCAAACCCAAAAATGCCAAACAGCCGAGGGCTTCCTGTGCGTCCTAGAGCACGAAACTTGGCACAAATACTGCCAAGATACATATCTTTAAGTTACCTGAAGCTCAAGGCTTCAAGTTACTTGTGCGCGAAACGCGCAACTTATTTCTAAGGCGGATGTTTTGGGTTTGGGTTTGGGTTCGAACCCAAACCCAAAGATGCCAAACAGCCGAGGGCTTCCCGTGCGTCCTAGAGCACGAAACTTGGCACGCATACTGCCAAGAGATGTATCTTTAAGTTACCTGAAGCTCAAGGCTTCAAGTTACTTGTGCGCGAAACGCGCAATTTATTTTTAAGGCAGATGTGCTGTCACAGCAGTCACAGCACCGTTCGCCCCATGAGGCGGAGGAACGTTGACGAAATTGCGTAGCTGTCTCGGAAGAATTTTACGATGCAATTGCGGATTGGGATGGGTCAACGAAGAACGAGTAAGTAGTCACGCAACGGCAGCGGCAATGGTGTCCGCGATGTCGATGTGTTCACCGTCTGCTGCCGGCGACGTTCATTGCGGTCACTGTGTCGCTGTCTCTCACGCGATAGACGCAGTCGTGATATGCAGTCAGCATGTGACTTTGTAAAGTTCCCAGCGCCCCCGTACCCTGTCCCATTCTATAATATTGTTTCTTCGACGTTCACAAATTGAATGATATGTGTCACAGTGCAGCGAGCGGAGCGAGAGGTTTTTGCTTCACAGTTGTGATTACTGATTAGCTAGGGTAGCTAGGCGTAGGGTAGCTAGGGGGGTACTGCAGTGCATGTGTGTCACATAACCAAGCCCAAGGGGTATAAACTAGTTTATACCCCTTGAGCCTTGACCAAGCCGAGTCACTCCTCAATCGAATGGAGCCGAGTCACTCGCTCTTTCGTCACGACGACGAGGCATACGATACTGTACTCCATAGGCACTGCACGAGGACGGAGGAGTGGAGGTTCTCGTGTTTACATTTTTCATGCCAAAGTTGTTAACGTGGGGGCCTCTAACACTTAAGTCTAAACAGTGTTGGCACTTTCCCCTCACATGCGTGATTCAACTGGCAACACATCAGAAGAATCGTGTGCAGCATTCTGAGTTACTTCGTGGTCCGTACGCTTTTCTGTTTTGCCATAATCCTCCGAGGAGCGTGTGCGACATATAGGGCGAGGCGAAATTCCAATCACATTTGACGACCAGTGAATGATACGGAAGACTTCTTGATAAAAGAAGGGTTAGCATATCCAATGAAGGCATAAGACTGCACGTTTGCAATCATTTTCTAAAGAATTTTGATTGCAGCTTATTCTTGTATTTTCTTCTAGGAGCATGGTTGGCATCTGTGCGTCTAGACTTTGAGGAATGTGGCTGGCAGTGGTTAGGATATCACTGTTACGTTTTTAAGGCTACCGGTTTCCAAATATCCCAACGAATTTATCTTTAGTTTTCTCGGCCGAGCTAACAAGCTTGCAACAAGCGAGTCAAGTAAAACGAGATCCCATCTTTGCGTTGCATCCCGGTGTTTCGCAGCAAAGTCAGGCACGAAAGCGTGAGAGGGATATGTTTTTTGGATGCGTGACATCCAGGACGTCTCAGGTTTGTGGCGAAGGATTTTTAACGCCGATTCGTCTGCGTGCTTATCTTATTCATCATGTCCCCTTGTCGTTCACTTCGAGAGCTGGACCTCGCACTCCGAGATACCTTCAAATACTATGCGGCCACTATTCACTTCGTCCTTCGAGGCCAGAAATATGCGAGTTCTCCCTATTTCAAAGATAATATTCAAGCTCGTCTTCATGTGTTTTCACTTGCGATCACTCTGCGCATTTGGGACAAACCACACTGTAAGTTTCCCTCTACATGTTAATCTTTAATTGAGAGGGGCACACCTCACGGTCTTTTCATGTGATATATCGCGAGGTAGAAATTAAGGGCTTTTTCCTTACTGTCAACGAGGTGTAAAAATTTGTGAATATATGTCTCTGTTCAACGAGATGCATGACGTTGTGCTGCATCTCTCCGCGCAGCGCGGACCTGAACACAGCCTTTGGGCTTGGGCCTGTACAGACAGAAACGGCACATTTCAGCACGACTTGCAGAAGAACTTGCGCAACGTGGCCTTCCCTGGCACTGGCATTCCTTTATCTTGGGTCTGCTATTCCAAAGTAGGCATGTATGCTTTCATATTTGCTGGGCTGCCCATAATATGTTTGATCGCCGCCGTCAACCAGCACAGGTGTGCATTTTACTATCTCGCGCGTTGGCTCGCCAATAGTTGAGCCATGCTTCGTTCTGGGACTCAGCCACGTACGTAGACCATGCAGGAACTCTTTGGGTAGCATATGGTCGGCATATCGAACGAATCTGCTCAATCCTCAGGTGTGCGCAGCAACTCACGTGTAGTCTCTTATTCTATGCGATGGAGTTCTTGACTAACGCAGCGTCGAGCTTTCAGAGTATTCTGTCATCAACGCGACCCTAGAAAACTCAAGTGCGCTGTAAAGTAACCCCATGGTGATATACTTGCACTACAAAGTGGGACCGGTACCTTCGCTTCAAAGCAGGATGCCAACTGCATGTCACTTGGTGTGACTCCTGGCCGTGGCGAGTAATTAAGTTCTTGTTGGCCTTGTGGGCGCAGGATTGGTTCTGGTTCTGGCGCCTGAACTGCCTTCTTGCCAGCTGGCACTGCCTCGTTGACGGTGAGTGACGAAAGTCTTCGCAGGACTCTCTGCCAGCTGCAGGCAGCGCCTTCGCAGCTCCTCGTAAGGTCCACCTCGTGGCCCGACAATGATTTCAAACCACTATCACTCATTCTTCCGTTTAGCAGGTGAAGAAGGCTACAAGCTCGAGGATAAGTGGACCTTCTTGCAAGCCGCGCATAAACAAGGCATTCCGATCTCGCCTTTCTTGCAGAGTCCCGCAACTCTCATAGCAAAGCACCGAAACGAGGTACGCTACGAACCCTGCGAACCCTGCGCAGGCTTAACCGGTGCCGTTATTCTGCGCTTCAAGCAACTTCCCGCGCTAGTCCTTCACTCTGTTCGCTGAAATACTGCGGACATTGTGACGACTCGGACAGGAGGGGGGCCTCGGCTACTTCGCATACTCCAATGCTTCAGAAGGCGGGTGAGTGTGCACCTTCACTGGCGTCACACACAATTCGAGGTCGAAACACGTCTATCACAAACAGTGCAGGAATTCCTCAGTCCTGGATTATGGACCATACAGTGGTAACAGCGCATGCAAAATATAGGGGATGATCAATTTGACATGCTGTGCAAGTGAATTGATAGTTCGACGATGTACACATGACATGCGCAGAACGAGCTGCCGCCGAGGCTTGTGGCGTTTATATCACCGAGACTGGACGAGTTCACTCCACTGAGGCTTTTTGGCTGACAGAGACTGGATTTTGCAAGAGGCACTGTCCAACTCCGAGTCTATAGCCACGCTCCTGCCTAAACGCGCACCCCTCTCAACTCTTCGCATCGTCACGGCGTCTGATGGTGGACTGCGTAATGGTTTGTTCTGAGCTCTATGCCACGCTTCAATTGTGCTATTAGTGCAAAGGTGGGCCTGTGATGATGCATCTTGACATACAGCCCCTGGCAGCGCAAGGGCACTGGCAAGCTCCTGTTGACTGACCTGCAGGAAGGCAATCATGACCACACCTCTACAATACTGAATGTTGTGCTAAGCAAACATAATACCTATTTCCAACCATAAAACCTGAAACTCAAAGCCCTCTGACTGTGGCGCCGGAGGGCTTTAGTGCACAGAATGCTGCCGCGCTCGGCGTCCTAGGACCTCTCAGCAGTTGCTTGCTTCTCAAACCTCTTGGGGTCGACGTTGGCAAAGAGAGTCAAGCAACAAGCCAACGCTTTGCGAGTGGGTATGAAATATGTTTTGCAGGGGGCGTGGGCCGCGGCGCATGGGCAATGTCATGTGTGTGGCGTGCTGGACGCCAAGGCGCCATGACGGACCACAGCTCCATCCTATTTGATGTCGATATGGGCAATGGCGAGCTTGGTCGAGGCACCACAAATTCACACTGGTGAGGGCCTACCTGATATGCCAAGGCGAAATCGAGATGCGTGCATGACAATATGTTCCCGTCTAAGAAAACAGTTGCTTGCATCCAGGAAAAGAACTGCTTTGAATGCATCTCTCATTTGTGGCCACGTTTCCTTGTAGGTACAAGCTCGGACTCCGCAATGCATCGCAATGTCCTTTGTTCTCGTTCCACGACATTCAAGAACATCCAGATACAGGACTTCTTCTCACAGGAAAGAAGGTTTACGACTTTCCCCCACTTGATGAACCTGAGTACAAAGGCATGTCGTCTTAACACTTGGAGGGTGCTTCACCAAGGGGAAGAGTCGAGCATGGGTCCAGACGTACAATCCACAAACGCATCCACAAACCCAGATGAAAACTTCTTCCCACTGATGCTTCCATGAGTGCTTAGCTAGATGCATTCAAAATATGCTGCTGGTGCAAGGCACAAAATCATCCTTCATTTCGTCACACAATGGAAGTTGTATGTGGTATTCAGATGTTTGACCCCTTGTCCGAGTACATTGTAGAGTTGGTTGAAGATGCTCACAACAAGCTTGCTCCCGGAGTACCTTTGATTGGCTGGGACGTTGCCCTCACAACAATTGGTGCTGTACTCCTGGAAGGGAACTTCTCCTGCAATTTCTTCAGAGGTACCTTTGACAAGGTGCGTGCGTATACCTTCATTGGCGGCCTTTTGCTATCCGTCTTGTGGCCTTTTTTCCTATACCACCCACCAAATTATGGCATTGAGCTGCATCAGATGCTGCCACAAGTAATATCTGATGTCAATAGCGGTGTGAGGGAATGCAGAATGAATACTTTCAACTTGTCGAGAAGTACATGATTGAGATAGAACAACGTTCCTAGCTGCTAGCTGAGAAAACTCTCATGCTGCAGCTAGCTAACCGAGTTAAGTGTGTACCATTGGAAAGATGTTTCAGCTGGTGATTGCAGCGCAACAGTAAATCGTATGATTCAGTGTTCTATTCGCATGTTCTTTCTTGATCTACCAATCACCACGATGGCATAATGCATTGCATATGTGGAAGGATATTGAATGCGTGCTTTGGGCTAGATGAAGCCCGATGAAGGAGTCCGGATGCATGTGCACAGCCATCTGATTCATTGTGTGCAACTTTACTGTCGACCCTGGGATCATTCAAGAGGTACTCGAGGACTCTCATAGAACGCGGCAACAAGCGTGATGTGTGGCACCATGGCAGCCAGGACACGCCATGTATGCAGACTCCATAAGGGGCATCGGCTTTAGAGCACAGACTTCGTGATTTTGAACGCCATTTTTGTCTAGCACAGTGTGGCGCATATGCGGCACTGTGATCGAGAAGCTTGAGTGGCTATATATAACTTGGTGTATATGTGTGTAGCTTTTTCTAGCTGGCTCTATTTATGTCCAGTACCCTAGACTTTTTCACCTGCCGGGGGACTGGTGATCGACAGCCACTTTATGGGGTACTGTCATCTCGTTGTTAACGGGGACGGCCACTGGAATGATTTGGATGATGGGATGTGGCTGTCCCTGTGGTACCCTTCTGACGGGTACTGCCTCTTTGATTGCGTCGGGGATTCGTCTACGGCTCGCTATTTGGGAGTGTCTTGGATTCGTCTGACGCTAGCTCCCTCTCCGTGTACAGTGCTCATGGTTATTTCACATGCCGGGGGAGTTGTGTTCTTTGACCTTGATATGAAGCACTGGCGGATCGCTGTGAACGGGGAAGGCCGCCGGGTGGAAGTGGGTTTTGGGAGGCCGTTATCCCTGTGGAAGTGGGTTTTGGGAGGCGGTTATCCCTGTGGTGCCATTCTGGCGGGCACTGCCTCTTGGAGAGCTCGGTAGATTCGTCTGTCGTGCTGCGAGGAGAGGCAGAAGGTGGTGATGTACACCTTCTGTGTTTTCCCTTGAATTTTGTGGGGAGCACTTAGCTGCTCTCATGTTTCCTTTTTTACATGGGGTGTCCATGCTGTGTGGTGTGACTGCATTGATGACATAACCATGGACCAACAGGTCCCATCCATCGACCGGGAGCCACTGGGGGGCATGCCGGCAGGGTCCGCTTACTCCGTAACCCAGAGACCAACAGTTGTTTGGCGACGATCGGCCACATCGTTTCATGTTTCCATGCTGCTTTGCATTTGGGTTGGGAATATGTATGCGTTTGTGGTATCTTGTCACGGCCCCGCCCTGCTCTTGATTTGCTTCTCACATCCACTGGGATGATGGTGGGCTGGCTTTTGTTGGCCGATCTCATGCCGTTCAATGTGTGTAGCTTTTTCGGTCACATCGTATCATCTTTCTATGCTGCTTTGCATCTGGGTTGGGAATATGTATGAGTGGTGGCATCTTGTCACACCCTCGCCGCCCTGCTCCTGGTTTGCTTCTCACATCCACTGGGATGATGGTAGGCTTGCTTTTGTAGGCTGATCTCATGCCATTCAGTGTGTAGCCTTTTATTTGTTATTTTGTGTAATTCGTCGGGTTCTGGATGAATCACGCGCGGACCTGTGACGGCTGGGAAAACAAACATGTAGGAATTGGCTCTTGTTGCTCGAAATGTTCGCGTTTGCTGTTTCGTGCACGAAAAATGGAATCGGCGGAGAGGGGAGCGGTCCCCGTATGGCAATTAGAGCGTGGGGCATGTGATCTATACATTGTCAAGTTAGTATTTTAAAATCTACTATTTGGTTGCCTTCGGGGTTTTAGGGCTTTTCGGGGCTAGATGGAAACCTCCCGTTTTCCAGTCGTGGAAAGTGCGGCGTAACGTATACTCACAATGCTGCGGTCACTTAATCGGGCACGTTCTCATTGTGCGACAAACATTAACGGACTGTGTGGGGAACATTTTCACGATGAGAACGTTACACTTTCGTCAAGGGACGGTGTATCGTGTTTTTTTGAACTGATCAAATAAGGATTATTGATAGCTCACTGCTTATTATCATCGGGTTGATAACAACAGTTCTCACGAGCATACCGATTGATAGTGATAAGAATGTAGTTGAACATATCGACTGATAACACGATAAATACGGCGAACACATCGAACGATAACGATGGCTCGTGTGAACCTATCGGTTGATATAAATAGCTTCATCGAGCACGATTCCTCGTGATCAATAATCACAACTACGACAACTGGTATACGCACACAACCGAACCCAAGCATTTCTCTTGGTATTATTGACCCCAATAGCTTATTTCGCATTTCCTCCTTTGTGGATTTCTAAGGTCGGAATGCATTAGCCCACATACAGTAAATATGTGCTCCGCCCTTGCGGTGTTCATCACGAGCAGCCAAAAAACTTAGAGATGTTCGACAGCTCTTTCTTGTGCTCCAAGCTCCAACGGCTTCTACAACACCAACATGCAACCTTTGGCATTCCTTAAACTCGTGCTTCTCACATATCTGTGATTTCTTTTTCAACGGATCCCACCAAGCCACCATTACATCCGCCGCCACTGTATGTATCAATTGTCCTCTCCCTCATCGTCAATATCTTGTAAGAAGCTAGCCGGCGCTAGCGCACCTTGCATGTTCCCGGCTTAGCCACTAGCAAATGTGCTCCTCTGGCCGGAATCAATCACGCTCCTCTGGCTGGAAGCAGGCCGCGGTGAATGCGGATCGAGCCCAAGATAGCATCCCATGCTTCGTCACGATGTGCACTTCTTTCAGCTCTCGAACTTTTGAGCTCGAGGTGTTTGCCACGGGGATCCAAGTAGCACGCCAGTAGTCTCGCTTAGGCATATTGTACAATACATATACCGTGTCTACTTTATTGATTTTAATTGCCAAAATAGGCAAAAATAAAGTATCTAATTCAGTTTGTTAGTCCGCCGAATTTTTTTCTTCAATTAATTGTAACTTTGTTTGTTTTAAGCCGAGATTAATGCGGAATCATTTAATCGATAATCTTTGGTTGTGTGTTCACAACAGTGTGTTTCATAAAATTAAAGATTTATTTTCCCGTTGTTTTCTTTAGAACGCCGCATCATTTTCGCATCATGTTCTAGGCGAGAGCGAATGATTGACGACAATATCCCTGCGTCACCGGGAAGGCCCCCACTAAGACGCGCCTCAATAGCAACTTTCAACCTATCGTAGGTTGCGGAGGCCTTGTCTAAGATAGCCTTGCGACCTCGTGCACGCTGACTAGTGGGATTCCGTGCTGCACGTTTCTGCCAGTACTAAATGTGGAATTCCCTGAGTATTTTCTGGAAAACAGAGCCAGGTAAATGCTCCGCAAACCATTGCACAGTCTCAGACTTATTACCGCGCAATTCCTGGCACTTCTGCAATACCACCTGCACTTCCAACTCGTTCCAGATGTATGTTCTAGCATTGGATCTATCGGTCCGAGAACCAGCAGAAACAGTCGAAGAAACATGGCGATCGTTTGGCGAGCCCTCGCCCATCCACTCATCGAAGTCTGCCTCATACAAAAAGTCATTTACCCAGGTTCTCGGGTCTGTTTCGTAGTCGCGTTCAGCCACTAGACTTACACCAAGATCGACGTCGCATTTTTGGATGGGGGTTGAGCCGTCCACAAACGCGGTGTATTTTATTGGGCGACCTGCACTGTACCAGGCACACTCCTGATAACTTATACATCTTTATTTCTTTATTTTTCTTTCTTTTTCTTTTATCTTCTTTCTTTTCTTTTTATGTTTTCTGCTGTTTTTGGTGTGCAATATTAACTTCACAGTCTTATATTCCACTGTTTTATTGCATGACAAACTCTGGCCTCTAGCCTAGAATTACAATCACTTTTCCGATATAATGTCTGGTCTCAAACCTAATACATCTATATCCTTATGTTCAGTCTTGGCATACAGCCTAACACTAACATGTAAAACTTGTCCTTAATTCATTCTCTTGATCAACACTCACTGAGGTCCACTTTCCAAGCTTCCCTTTCAACATGTTGCTCTCTAACAATCACTAGCAGGATTCCGGTATTGACATCTGCCATCGACCAATCATGTGCACATATATGCCTGATTCTGGTACTCCTCCACCAATCATCAGGCAGATCACGATATTGCCATTGCAGATCTTTCTGGAATCCACCAGATCCTCAATATAATTATTGTCATTGCAGATCTTCTCCTGAATCTGCCTTGCCATCAATTATTTCTTCATACAGCTGTGACCGGCATGCAACAAGGCCCTTGCAGCATGCAACCACCCGTCACCAGCATGCAACCTGGTCTCGGTTGCATGCAACCTGGCCTCTGTGGCATGCAACCAGACATCTGTAGCATGCAACCTGGCATATGTAGCATGCAACCTGGTCTCTGTTGCATGCAACCTGGCCTCTGTGGCATGCAACCAGACATCTGTAGCATGCAACCTGGCCTCTGTCACATGCAACCTGGCCCCTGTGGCATGCAACCCGACATCTGTCGCATGCAACCTGGCCTCTGTCGCATGCAACCTGGCCTCTGTCGCATGCAACCCAACATCTGTAGCATGCAACCTGGCCTCTGTCGCATGCAACCTGGCCTCTGTGGCATGCAACCCGACATCTGTAGCATGCAACCTGGCCTCCGTGGCATGCAACCAGGCCTATGTAGCATGCAACCTGACATCTGTAGCATGCAACCTGGCCTCCGTGACATGCAACCGGGCCTCTGTAGCATGCAACCCGACATCTGTAGCATGCAACCTGGCCTCCGTGGCATGCAACCTGGCCTCTGTAGCATGCAACCTGACATCTGTAGCATGCAACCTGGCCTCCGTGACATGCAACCGGGCCTCTGTAGCATGCAACCCGACATCTGTAGCATGCAACCTGGCCTCCGTGGCATGCAACCTGGCCTCTGTAGCATGCAACCTGACATCTGTAGCATGCAACCGGGCATCTGTAGCATGCAACCAGGCATTTGTATCATGCAACCACTCGTTGGCAGCATGCAACCAGATCTCTGTAGCATGCAACCCCTCTGCTCGTACCTCCCGGTACAACTCCTCCCCCCTCAAGAGCGGCCTATCTCCCGATGCCGCTCCCGGTGTCTTCAGGTATCAAGCTCCCCGAATTGAAGATGGTGGAAGAGATGACGCAGTAACGGAGCTGGTACGGGGTACACGGCGTGAGCATCTCGCGCCCCTGGTTGCTGTGAAGACGATGGTCCAAGCTGAGCAGTCTCAGGGTGCCCTCCGGTGGCCCATTTACATGCGCAAGGTGTCCGCGAGGTACACTCCAGCAATGGCGTTGGTGGAGGTGAGCTAGTCCAGATACATGTCGGCTTACGATATCGCTCTCCATACTTACAGTAGGTGCAAAAAAGAGGCTGTGGCAGTTTACGAACCACTGACCGCAACCGCAGTGCATTCGGGTATCTTCCCTCAGGGTTTTCAAGAAACCAGTGCTTGGGCTTCAAGTACTCGATAGCATCCAGGGTGCATTTCACACTCTTGTCTGCTCCTTCCAGATCAGGAGGGCCTCCCGTAGTGCGCGCCTGACTGTACTGGGTGCATGGAGGGCTGGCCCAGATGACATCAAAGAATCCCGGTGGATACTGAGTGGGGTCCCAGTCCTCCATTGATGCGAGATGGTTAGGTTGCCAGCGTGGGTCGTTGTCGAGCGTAACCACCGAGGCAGACGGGAAGCACTTGGCAAACTCCCTTTCCACCGATCCAGTCCCGCTGAACAACACCAAGATTCTCACTGGCCGGGTCTTCCGCTCTTCAAGGTCGGTGATCAGCACTAGCTCTCCATTCCCCAAGGTTTCCACCCGCTCCCACGGCAGACAGAAGTCTTCCGGTGGAGAATCCACTTCCGGAACGTCACATGGGTGTTCCATTAGCTGGGATAAGGTGACGCCAAGGTGGACGGGCTGTCGCTGTTGACGTTGCCGTCGGTCATGCTCAGTGGACTTCAGCATGTCCGCCTGCATGCCTAATCGTCGTGCCTCGAACTCCTTGAGCTGCTGATTTTCCCCCGCCTCTGTCCATCTTGTCTCTGGAGCGCCACTGGTCGTGAGCTGCCGAGTAGCCCGTCCAGCGTACCTTCCATTCCTCCACAGATTTACCCTTGACCATGCGTACACGATACGCCAGGATTTTGTCCACGTGAGCTTCCGCTTGCCCATCTACCATTACCGGGTCAGGTACGGGCAGTTGTGCTCGAGATGCAAACTCATCCTTGCCGGCGATGTACGGCTTCAGGCGGTGCTGCGCAAACACGTCGTGAATGCGCCAGTGCGGCGGTAGGGCCAACCGATATGCCACCGGTGCCCCGCGGTCCGCCTCTGCCAGCTCCGCCTGCAAATCGCTGTAGAAGCACTCCACCACGGTCACAGGTCCATGCCAGCGCTTACCGAGCTTTCGGCACAGCGCACGGTCTATCACCTTTTCCGTCAGATGACGAGCTTCGATCCACACCAGATCCCCCACTGCGTACTTATGCTGCTTGTGGCGCCGGTCGAACTGCTCCCGCTGGCGCTGCTGAGCCAACTCAAGGCGGCCACGCGCGTCTCGCAACTGCGACGAAAACTTCGCGGCCATCTCATGGGCGGTACCCACCCCCCCTTTCCGTCGCGCAGAGCCAGGGAGAGTTGCAGCTTCCAGGAAAAGGTCTAATTGAGACATCGGGGACACCCCGTAGCATAGCTCAAAGGGCGTGAACCCGGTGACATCACTGCGCGAGTCGTTGATAGCGAACTCCACGTTCGTCATGTAGAGGTCCCAGTCATCAGGATTGGCACCCACGAACGAGCGCAACATGTCCTCCACCACCCGGTTGGTGTGCTCCGCCTGTCCGTCTGAACGAGGGTTGTACGGAGTGGTAGAAGCCACCCGTACCCCCATAAGCCTCATTAGCTCGCGCCAGAACGAGTCCTGGAATCTGGGGTCACGGTCGCATACAATCTTCATGGGGGCTCCATGCTGCCTCCAGACAACGTCGAAGTAGATGCGGGCCACCGTTTGCGCAGAGCTGTCCCCAAAGTTCATGGGCATAAGGTGCACCATTTTGCTCAGCTTGCACGTGAAGGTGATAAAGGCGTCGTTTCCTTGGGCGGTGAGCGGCAGCCCTGTAACGAAGTCCACGCTCACATCCTGCCAGTTGCGTTGGGGAATAGCGTGCGGATTCAATAATCCATCGGGGTAGGATGCCCGGGGACGAACCGCCTGACATGTAGGGCATGAGGCCACCCATCCTGCCACATCCTCGGAGGCATTCTTCCACCAGAACCTGCGGAGAACTCTCTCCAGTGTCTTCTCCCGGCCAGTGTGGCCTGTAGCGGTGGAGTCGTGGGCGTCCTTGAAGACTACTTCTCGCAAAGGGGAGTCCTCGCCGAGAACCAACTGGTATCGTCCTGCGGCTACACGCCATAGCACGTCCCCAACGATACGGAAATCCCTCGTGGCATGGTGCGGGGCCGCAAGGATCTCATCCCGCAGCTGCCGAAGAGGGCCGGCACGTGCATACTCATCGTGCAGGGACTCCAGGAATGTAACGTCTGTGGGGAGGCTCGTAGCATCGCGGGTCTCAGCAGCCTTACACCGTCGCACTATAGGAGGCGCCACTCGGGGATGCCGTACTCTCGGCAACAGCTGTCGGGTAGGGGGAGCATGTACCACTAGCACGGGCCACGGAAGGTCGTGAAGTACACCGTCAGGAGTCTCGAACAGCTGTGTGGGTACTCCTCGTTCGTCATGGGTAGGTATCACTTCCACCAGCCTCATACCAGCCATTCTGAAGAGCCGCCTCCATTGAGGCATGCGGGCCTGGATGTCCGGTAGAAGGAACACTGCCGAGGTATGTGCGGGGTCTTGCCGCCATTCGTCCACATACTTACGCAACACCGCCTCGATGGAGATATGACTGCTGGAGTATGGGGGTTTGCACCAAACGTGCTTTCCCCGCCACTGTTGTTGCAGACAATCAGTCCAGTAGGCGTCCACTTGGCGGTTCCGTCCACCCAGGTCACAACACGCGTCGACGTCGAAGCTGCCGAACTGTCGTTGGAGGCGCTCAAAGACCTCCTTGCGCACCTTCCAGTCTTGCCGATCGGCTGGGGGCTTGGCGGTTCGACTAGACGGCCGAGCTGGCTGCGTAGGCCTTCGAGAATCCGTAGCAGGCCGTGTCGAGGTTTTCGGCGTGACGGAAGAAGTCGTCGTAGCAATGGGTTGTCGCAGCCGAGCACTACGACGCAATACCGGGGTGGTTCCCGGGGTGCTCGTTTCCTGCCGGTGCTTTCCAGATTCGGACATATCAGCGAAGTAGTCGGTGGGAGCTCGCAGCATTAGTTGTGCTTCAGGTTGCATGTTGCATGTTGCATGCTCAGCTGGGCGTGTTGCATGCTCAGCTGGGCAGGTTGCATGCGAAGCTGAGCTGGCTGCATGCGAAGCTGAGCTGGTTGCATGCGAAGCTGAGCTGGTTGCATGTCCAGCAAGGCATGCTGCATGCTCAGGCGAGCTGATTGCGTGCTCAGACGAGCGTGTTGCATGCTCAGCTGAGCAGGTTGCATGCGAAGCTGAGCTGGTTGCATGCGAAGCTGAGCTGGTTGCATGCTCAGCAAGGCATGCTGCATGCTCAGCAAGGCGTGCTGCATGCTCAGGCGAGCTGGTTGCATGCTCAGGCAAGCGTGTTGCATGCTCAGCTGGGCTGGTTGCATGCAAAGCTGAGCTGGTTGCATGCTCAGCAAGGCATGCTGCATGCTCAGGCGAGCTGGTTGCATGCTCAGGCAAGCGTGTTGCATGCTCAGCTGGGCAGGTTGCATGCGAAGCTGAGCTGGTTGCATGCGAAGCTGAGCTGGTTGCATGCCCAGCAAAGCGTGCTGCATGCTCAGGCGAGCTGGTTGCATGC
>LGRX02031000.1:0-44896 GCA_001247695.2 Cymbomonas tetramitiformis | reverse complement strand
CCAGGGTGCTGAGCAGCCGATTCTTCTCGCAAGCTCGGCAGGAAGGCGTGGTGTGCTACGAGCCATGTGGAGGTCTATGTGCTGGACTAGAAATGTTGCTCCGCAGTGGGATGAAGGTGGATCGCCACCTGTATCAGGACATATCCCCGAGCAGTCAGACAGTTGCTAGAGCCAGGTGTGCGGCATTGCTGAGACGGTACCCTGACCTCATCTCGCCCCATGCACTAGAGCTTGGGGCTTTACCCCAAGATCTGCGCGAGACCACCAGCGCCGACTTCATACGAGCGGGAGCTCTTCAAGGACGCCAGTGGGTCATGGTATGTGGGTTCCCATGTCAGGATCTCTCCCCTGCTGGAACACTCACAGGCCTGGATGGCAGGCACAGCAAATTATTTTATGAAGTGGTCAGGCTTCTGTCCACACTCCAGCAGCTGCAGCGGCAGAGGCCTCCAGGCTATATCCTGGAAAATGTTTCTCCGTTGCCACACAGACCTGGAACCAAGATCAGGGACGAGGTGTTCCCGTACATTGCCAGCGTCATTGGTAGACCAGTGTCCTTTGATGCAGCACAAGCAGGCGCTTACGCACATCGATTGCGAGCGTATTGGAGCAACTTGTTCCAGGGCCACCAGTTTCGCTCCGTCATGAGCAAGGTGGTGAGACCAGAAGGACGAATTGTATCGTCAATCGTATGCAAGGGCTGGCATCCCAGGCCAGTGATAAGGACAGACCGCGCGCCTCACTACGTGGTGAACGTGGTGGGAGAACCATTGAGGGCATTACCCACCATCATGGCGACGCAAGGGTCAAGAGCGTTCAGAAGAGCGAGGATGGGCACCGTGGTGCGCAACCAGGACGGCGAAGACGCCGAAGAAGAATCTCGAGAAGTGAACCTCGAAGAGAAGACGCGAGCCATGGGCTACAGCGCAAGTGAGCTACGCATGGCCGATGGCCTAAGCGACGTAGAATTGGCGAGCATTCTGGGCCTGGCCATGGATCGCAGAGCAATGGAACTGCTGATGGCAGTCGCAGAAGCAAGCAGGAAGGGGCTTCCTCACAGCAAGGAATCCCCAGAGGCGGAGAATTCCCCAGACAGCCCATCGCTGTAGACAACAACTGGGCAGACCACGAGAGGTCGGACCTTCAGCAGAGGCAAGCTTTGCTGGCGGAATGGGTTGAGAATTCGAACGCATATACCCGGCAGGTGGCGAAGACCATGACCCATCGCGACTGGGAGGAGAAGCTGCGGATAATGTGCTCGCAAGGGCAGAAAGGCGCAGAAGGAATTGGAGCCCAGCGACAGAAGGCTGGAACCAAGAAGAAGAAGAAGAACGAGTGGCAGCTCTACACCATGGCGCAGTATCGCCAGAGGCATGAGAACCACTTCGTGAAGGAGGGCGCAACCCCAGCAGCGCACGTGGATGTGCCTGCCTGGAGTCCGCCTGCCAGAGAGTCAGAGATGAGGCTCCCCAGGTTGACGTGTACCACCAGATTCGAGGACCTGATGGCCAGCGTGGCCGAGCAGCAGGTAGATCGTGACAAGCATCGAGATGTACACGATGATGCATGGTGCCTCAGATGGTTGAAGTCCAATGGTAGAGTGAGGTTGCCCGAAGAGGAAGTTCGTCGAGTAAGGAGGCGAGCAGCACGACATCGTTGGGACGAGGCCACGGACGAGATCTACATGGTCACTATGTCGGGCAAGGAGGTGAGAATACCTAAGCCTGCTGACCGTCTTGCGTTGGTCAAGGAATACCACTCCAGAACTGGGCATTGGGGCATAAGACGGACGCAGCATCTTTTGTGGCAGCGCCATTGGTGGGCCGATTTGAAGAAAGACGTGGAGGCTGTGGTCACTCAGTGTGAGACCTGTCAGCGTGTGAAGACTCATTATGCGAGAGAGGAGGCATGTTTGTCCCCCCCTTGAGATCGTGTCGTTCATGTATCGCTGGTCGCTGGATTTGGCATGGCCTTCGAGGAGAGAGACCAAGTCTGGCAACAACCGAGTGCTCATCATGACCGAGCACTACACCAGGTTCATAGTCTGCGTGCCCATTCCCGACAAGGAGGCGAGCACCATCGCAGCGGCATTTCGCAGTCATGTCCTGGCTGTGTTTGGTGCGCCAGCAGAATGCTTGGTGGATGGAGGTAAGGAGTTTGAAGGCGAGTTCAAGCAGTTGTGCAGAGATTGCCTGATTGACCGGCGAGTCACCTCGCCAGACTCACCAGAAGGCAATGGGCTGACCGAGCGAGTGGTACGCACTATGAAGTTCTGCTTTAAGAAGCTTGCCTTGGAGAAGGGTCTCGATTATGAGTGGGATGAGCAGCTCTGGCCACTAGTGCTGAGCTATAATGCAGCACGCCAGGAGTCCACGGGGGTGGCGCCGTTCACCATGTTGTTTGCTCAGGAAGCAGTAGTGCCTCCTGATTTGAAACGGGCGCCCAGCATGGATTTTGCTGCTGAGGTCGAAGACGAGAAGGATGCCAGAGTCAAGGACCTCCACCAGAGAGCACAGGTGGTGAGGCGATTGATGGTACACGCTGGTTGCAGCCTGGAGGTCGCACAGCATCGTGATACATTACATTACGAAGGGAGAAGGGGTGGGGGCTACGAGCCTAGTCCACACCAGTTCAAGGTGGGCGATTTCGTCTACATCAGGCAGAAGCCCCGCAGCGGCATGGAAGTCGCGACCAAGTCAGCCATCCTGAAGCTGGTCAAGATACAGCGAGATGGTGTGGTGGTGCTTGAGGACGCCACCAAGTTAAGAGAGAAGAGCACCGTGCAGAGCATCGCGCCATGTCACCTACAGGTGAAGGATCAGTATGACTGCAGTGCAGCCGTTCCCAGTAAGCACCTAGCATGTGAAGTTTGCAGGAAGACCGATGGGGAGGCAGAGATGCTGTTGTGTGACGCATGCAACAGGGGGTATCACTTGTGGTGTCTGACCCCAGCACTGGATGGAGTACCAGAAGGCGAGTGGCTATGCCCCATGTGCTCAGGCACGGGGAGGCAAGCCGCCAATGCCGAGGTGCAGACCCAGAAAGACGACAGCTCCGGTGCCCTAGAGGACAAATTGGGCATGAAGGAGCAGCAATTGAATGAGAAGCTGTCGGCGGAGATGCGCCTGTTGCCAGCAGACGTGGGTCCTCGTCGGGTGGTGAAGGGAAACAAGTTCCAGCCTTGGCATGCCATTTCATCAAGAGAGATGCTGTTGAAGGAGGAGGACATGTTCTTGGGCATGCCTGATCAGATTGATTGGGGAAGACAGGACAAGCTCTCTGAGGCTGTGCAGATCTTCATGCCAGGGCATTGGAATGAGGGGCATCGCACGGTGCTGAGCAAGAAGTATCGGGAACAGAAGGCCATGGCAAGACATCTGAGGGATGCACCTCTTATGCCTGCGCTGGCTGAAGAAGAAGTTGAAAGACGAGGAGAGCTGAGGCACATGACTAAGGCTCAGGTGAGAGAAGCTAGCGCGCTGCAGTGGGGGCTCGAACTGGTTATCACAGTGCCCTCTGAGGTGAGGCGTTTGGCGACAGAGGTGGACTGGAAGTCCGTCAATGGCGTGTGGGACCCGTGGGCAGGCACTGGGGTCATCAGTGAGGTGATGGTAGAGCAATGGCCGCAGTTGAGATTCATGAACAATGACTGGAACTCTCAGTTGGGTTGGCCTGAGGCGCATGATGCACTTCAGCCGGGTAATTATCGCATATGGAAGGAGAAGTATGGTGTCTGTGACGCAGTGGTGACTTCGCCTTGGTTCGCAGCGCTGGATATCGCGTTCCCGTTGGCAGTAATGGCCAGTCGTGTGGTGGCATGTGTCCATGTTCCATCTTACTATTTAACAGACATGACCGAGAGCAGGGCTGCGTACTTCAGACGATTGAGTCAGACAGGACGCTTGCATGTGATTGGGCATCTGGAACATGGACCTATTGGCCGCAGGTGTATGTGGGTCTTGGTGTTCAAGAACCCACTGGTCAGAGCCAGAATGTTACAAGGCGGAGAAGGTGAAGGCATTGGTATGTTCACTTTCAGTTTGGGCAAGTTCATGGCAGATGGTGATACGACCCAGTATGCTGAGCAAGCCCACATTTGAGTCTGTGCTACTGCACGCAGCAGCTACAGATGGGGGATGTTGGAATCTGGGCTTGCATGTGAGAGTTCAGCGTTCGATAGCAGGGTATCAGAATTTTAAAAATTTTGTAACTCTACGATCTTATGCTGTGTTGAGAATTGCTTGATCAGTTACCGGCACCAGTGGATATTAATGATGCTTATGATCAGTCGCGAGTGTTAAGTTCGTTTGATTCCGAGATTGTACCATCATATGCACGCGTTTGCGACAGCTGTAACAAACGCCGGCTTCCCATGGTACCGCGCCGGGTTTGTTCAGCTGGTGACACGCATGACAGTGGTGACAGTATGACAGGCTTTACGAAGATGACCATCTGTGAGATGCAGACTTGTCAGAGAAGATATAGTCACCATCAGGTGACCAGAGAATGATAAGACGAAGATGGCAGTGACTCCTTTGCCGCTGACGTGTCAGTCAGAATGCGGTAAACGGTAACATTGTTAGAGCTGGCATGGGCTAATGACTTTCCATTGGCCAGATGAAGATTTAAGGGCTAGAACCCGTTACAGTTTTGGGAAATGTGACAGGACATTGAGATATAAGTAGACTCTGACCGAAGGTCAGGCTAGTGGACTCATTATTGTTTTGCCTTCGCAAGTACTAGGTGGCTGTTCGCGTGCCAGTGCTAGAGTGCTAAGACAGTTCTGCTCACAGCTTTCGTACACACAATAATTCGTATTTTGTGATATAATATCAATTTTGACGGATATATTTTACTGCTGTTTTCATACTTTTTCATGTTGGAATCTGGGCTTGCATGTGAGAGTTCAGCGTTCGATAGCAGGGTATCAGAATTTTAAAAATTTTGTAGCTCTACGATCTTATGCTGTGTTGAGAATTGCTTGATCAGTTACCGGCACCAGTGGATATTAATGATGCTTATGATCAGTCGCGAGTGTTAAGTTCGTTTGATTCCGAGATTGTACCATCATATGCACGCGTTTGCGACAACCCGTTGGCGATGTTGGCGATCCCATTCCTGAAGAAGTCCCTGCTGGTGCTGGCGATATTGCACCTACTGGCCAAGCGCCTACTGTTGCACTTACTGTTGCACCTACTGAAGAAGCACCTACTGGCGATGTTGCAATGGCAGAACTTGGCGCTGGCGAAACTGGCGCTGGCCGTTGGCGCTGTTGAAACTGCAGTCGATCCTAAGATTGAAGCAACTGCTCACACCGAAGAACCTACTGGCGCGATCGTGAACATGGAAGCTCCTGGCGCTGTAACTGCACATAAGAAAGGAAAAAAAGCCCAAGGCAAAACAGAACTAGACTAGTAGTATAGTATCTCTTGTGAGCAAAAGTAGTTGACAATACATCATCTAATCGTGTCTGATTTGGTCGTAAATCTTGTTTGTAAAGAAAAAACAATTGAAAATGTTTCGTTTTAATATTTCTACACTGTTAATGTAAAAGT
Organism: Cymbomonas tetramitiformis; assembly: GCA_001247695.2. Lineage (NCBI taxonomy): Eukaryota > Viridiplantae > Chlorophyta > Pyramimonadophyceae > Pyramimonadales > Pyramimonadaceae > Cymbomonas > Cymbomonas tetramitiformis. The sequence goes on along the minus strand of LGRX02031000.1, from coordinate 39,341 downwards.
TGCTATCTTATAGATTTGTAGGGTTGTAATTTTGATTGAATTCGTAAATGAAACGTCATTTCTTATTGTACTTCTAACGGTCATTTAATATTTACAATTGCGTACAATATTACATCAATCAGATTCGATCGACGTCATATTCTTTAGATTAGCTGTCATCCGTTTTATTTCCCGTTGGTGCAGTCGATCTGCCGGCCTGATATTTTCTAAACGTAACTCCCAAGCACACCACCGCTCCAAGAATGTTACGGCTAATCAGCCGCAGAGTTTAGCGGAGTGCGCTCAACCAATCTGCTAGAGACTCGAAAAGTTGAAGACTCAGCAGCAAAGACTTCTGGAAAACGGACATTGTTAAACTCTCTCATTGCAGTAGAAACTTGGAAACTCGTGCTGGGCGCAACTTTCGGAAGCGACGGAAGCGAACGAGCGGGAAGCGACTTCTACCGTCGGGCCCATGTGAAGGCGGGTGCAAGTTCTTAGAGGATTTTGCCAGAAAACTGGGGCGCAACTGGCGAGACATTTTGATAGTACGGTACGAATCACTCCCTAGATGCTTGTTATGCTGCCGTAATTCGACCATCATCTGGACCTTTCACTTTCCAACGTGGACTAAGCATATTGTTCTTTCTACCAACAACTCAGATGGAAAAGTTATTTCGCCTGATATGACAGGTGACGCATATAGTGACGCACACTTGCTTTGATGCTTTGTTGCTTTTCTAAACATTTGTTATTCAATACTTCACAACATTCCTTTTGCACCTCCGCGTTCACTCACAATTTGATGGTAACAATGCAAAATTTAGAATTCAGGAATTTGGATTTTTCCCCACCTGTACGTTCACGTACCCCCTATAAATTTTTAGAGGTTTGATTTCGCAGAAACCAGCTATTACAGAACGAACATTGCTTTGCGTCACGCTCTTTTGCGTGACGCTTTTTGCGTGACGTATAGTGTAGTAGTTTACAGCCTAGCTTTGGGAGACGTATAGTGTAGTAGTTTATAGCCTAGCTTTGCGTGACGCTCTTTTGCGTGACGCTCTTTTGCGTGACGCTGGTGGATGAAATCAATTTGCGTCGTTGAGATGAAAGCTGCAAACAAAATTTCAATCGCAGATATGTGTGTATATATATTTACATATATTTATAAATATATCGACAGATTGTCTCAATAATTAATATTGGGAAAAATCTTTAGATTGTCCCCCTCTTTGAAAAAGTCCGTTTTATGACGTGACAAATTTGTGTATTGGGGAAAAATCTTTAGATTGTCCGCCTCTTTGAAAAATCCGGTTTTTTATGTCACGCTTTTGTGTATACATTTTTAAAAGTTCATTTCGCCGAAAACCAGCTATTCCAAAACGAACACTGCTTTGTGTCACGCTTTTCGAATGTTCGCTTTTCGAATGTTCGCTTTTCGATGTTCGCGTTACACTCACGCAACTAAACCCCTGTTGCGCAAGAACTTTAGCGTCGTAGATGAAAACTGCTGCGAAACGATTTGTAAGTCGTGGATAAGTATGTGTCGCACGCGGCAGTATATAATTTGATATTTAGAATATTCAATACAAGCCTCTTTATATTTAATTGGTCAATATTTAATTTGATTTTAATTTTATTTTAATTTTATTGGAATTGCACAGTGTCACGACTGTTGAGTATTGTACCGGGAGGTACGAGCAGCTGGGTTGCATGCTACAGAGATCTGGTTGCATGCTGCCGACGAGTGGTTGCATGATACAGATGCCTGGTTGCATGCTGCGTATGCCTGGTTGCATGCCACAGATGCCTGGTTGCATGCTACAGATGGCCGGTTGCATGCCACGGAGGCCAGGTTGCATGCTACAGATGTCAGGTTGCATGCTACAGAGGCCAGGTTGCATGCCACGGAGGCCAGGTTGCATGCTACAGATGTCGGGTTGCATGCTACAGAGGCCCGGTTGCATGTCACGGAGGCCAGGTTGCATGCTACAGATGTCAGGTTGCATGCTACAGAGGCCAGGTTGCATGCCACGGAGGCCAGGTTGCATGCTACAGATGTCGGGTTGCATGCTACAGAGGCCCGGTTGCATGTCACGGAGGCCAGGTTGCATGCTACAGATGTCAGGTTGCATGCTACAGAGGCCAGGTTGCATGCGACAGAGGCCAGGTTGCATGCTACAGATGTCGGGTTGCATGCTACAGAGGCCCGGTTGCATGTCACGGAGGCCAGGTTGCATGCTACAGATGTCAGGTTGCATGCTACAGAGGCCAGGTTGCATGCGACAGAGGCCAGGTTGCATGCTACAGATGTTAGGTTGCATGCTACAGATGTCTGGTTGCATGCCACAGAGGCCAGGTTGCATGCGACAGAGACCAGGTTGCATGTTACATATGCCAGGTTGCATGCTGGTGACGGGTGGTTGCATGCTGCAAGGGCCTTGTTGCATGCCGGTCACAGCTGTATGAAGAAATAATTGATGGCAAGGCAGAATTCAGGAGAAGATCTGCAATGACAATAATTATATTGAGGATCTGGTGGATTCCAGAAAGATCTGCAATGGCAATATCGTGATCTGCCTGATGATTGGTGGAGGAGTACCAGAATCAGGCATATATGTGCACATGATTGGTCGATGGCAGATGTCAATACAGGAATCCTACTAGTGATTGTTAGAGAGCAATATGTTGAAAGGGAAGCTTGGAAAAGTGGACCTCAGTTAGTGTTGATCAAGAGAATGAATTAAGGACAAGTTGTACATGTTAGTGTTAGGCTGCAAGCCAAGACTGATATAAGGATATAGATGTTATAGGTTTGAGACCATACATTATATCGAAAAGTGATAGTATTGCTAGGCTGAATAGCCAGTATATGTCATGAAATAAAACAGTAGAATATAAGGCTAGAAGCCTATGTGATACACCAAAAACAGCATAAAAGATAAAAAGAAAAGAAAGAAGAAAAAAGAAAAGAAAGGAAAAATAAAGAAATAAAGATGTATAAGTTATCAGGAATGTGTGCCTGGTACAAATTGGTTCTCAGATGATGGGAACGTTCTATGGGCCTGTGGGATCTGCGTTTTGCAAGATGTTGGAGATGGCGACTTTTGTGTTTGCGTTTTGAGCGGCTTCAGCTTACGTTTGACGGCTCAAAATACGCGCGGTGCTTGCGTTGTAAACACGAAAGATTTTCGCTATGGGACCTTCTTTGTTAAAGATTTGGTTGAGGATCTTCTGTGGAGACTTAAGATGCGACTGCAAGATGACTTGGGCGACTTTTCGTTTTTGAGTTTTGGGCTGTCTCTGCTTGCGTTCGACGGCTCAAATTGCGCGCGTTACGTGCACTAAAAACACGGAAAAGTTTCGCTGCGAGATCTTCTTTGTGAAGGATTTGATTAGGATCTGCGTCGGGTTGCTTTTTCTTGAGGCTCTGGACGAGGTTTATGACTTGATCTTAAGAATGTTGAAGGCAGGTCCACTCCGACGGCTGTGGAGCTGGCAAGATATGCGCTTGGACGTCTTTAATGGACCCGCGTTGCCGCTTTTTACTGGGTTTTTGCCAGATGTCGCGGATGCTAAGATTTGTTGCTGGTTCCAAAGGGGACCCCACCCGAGGAGACGAACCCGAACCCGCAGGGACACCACCCCCACCCTCCGAAGGGGAGGAAATATTTGAGGAACTCAACGAGCTCGCGGAGAAACTAGAAGTGACCCAAGAGGTACAAAATGACGATGAAATTTTTGACATGCTAAATGAACTCATTGAGCAGCGGGAAAAGCCACAAGGGGAGCCGACAAAAGAAAGACAAGCTCACCATGACCGTGTCACAGAGGAGTCCAGAGTCCATGCAGTAATGGAGGACCCGATGCCCAGAACGAGATGGAAACAGCGAAAACACGATATGGCACACAGCAGAACGGAAAAAAGGAACGCCCCCTCGGTTCAGGAGGGCGGGACCACAGACAGCTGGCTGAACGAAACAATGAAGCACCTCAAAGGAGACACGCCACTACACAAAGTAGCGAACGGCTTCTGGAAAAGAGCCACATTTGCGGTACGAAAAACAATACTCAAATGCAGACTGAGAATACTGCCAGCACAAGACTATGAGACGGCGAAAAACTCAGCCGGAGGAAACGGGAAGTGCACCCTGGAAGGATGCGGACACAAAGGGGTGGACTACGCAAAGGGCTTCCTCATGAGGGTAGGGCATGCCCTAGGTGGATGCAACAACCCACAAATGCGAGGGATGTTCACGGACAGGGCAGATGCCCACGCAGATGAGCTAAAACACATACTTGACCACCATAGGAAAGGGGGATGCAAAGTACTCGCCTACACTGGAAAAAAGAGGGACCCAGGGACTAAGCCAAGGGTACTCCCAAATTACATACTCACCAGGGGGCAATGCAGACACGACGGGAAGGACAACCCAGGCAGAAACGATGGGCCCGATACAATACCGAGTTTTGTAGACATAGTCATGATAGAGGGTCTAGAAGACCTGGAGGACGGATGGGAATGCACACAACAGGAAGCACCAGCAAGGGTAAGAAACCTACACCTCATTGAAGTGGCCCACACCGATGACGAAAAATGGGGACCCAAACTCCTGGAAAAATACAAGAAATACGGACCGCTGCTACAACTGCTACGCAGGCACGGATTCCGTGCCAAACTTCATGTGTTTGCAGTGGGCAGAACAGGCACGGTGTACAAACACAACCAAGACATACTCGAGCAACTTGGACTCAACAGAAAAGAGGCCACACAGGCACTACAGAGAATACACGCCCTGACAGTAAACTATGCACACAGCACCTACCAGCTATACAGAAAACTCAGACAAGAAAAACAAGAGGAGGAGAAAGACAAGAACCACCCATTATAAATTGTCCCAACATGGCCGCCACTCGTGGCGGTCCGGCCCAGAGTAGGGCCGGGGAAATCAATTTACTCATACGCCCGACGGGCGTGGTTTTTTCTTTTTTTTTCTTTTTTTTCTAAGTGTGGGCTTAAGTATGGGGGGGGAAAGTGCAAGCTTCCTTCTGAGACATAAATAAGCAAGACCGCTGGGGACTATGATAAAACTTTGCGGAATAGCACAAATAGCAAAAAACTTTCAGTTTTTAAGCATCCTAGAAGAGATTGGAGTCAGATGAGCCAGATCTTGTATTCTCACCATACTTAAGGCTATTTTTGGCAGCTGGTACCTTCCACCTTCTAGGGAAGTTCTTCATACCTTCTGGCTAAGTTCTCTACAGCTTTTGGCAGTATTTTGGCTCTACTGGACTGGTATTCTTGGAATTAATTTCTGGAAACGCCATGGACCCTTCCACCACCTTCCCTCTGACACCCTTAGACCCCTCTCCACCAACCGCTTCCACCACCGCACCTGGACCTTCGGGCCCTTCCACCACCACCTTCCCTCCTTACCCCTCAGTCGGTACCGGGCAGGTTGTAGACGTACACCAACCTGCCCCGGACGTGCCCGTCAGCATGCAACCGGGCATGCAACCCGGCATGCAACCTGGCATGCAACCTGGCATGCAACATATGCCAGGTGGCATGCAACCCAGCATGCCTCAGAGTCATTTTGTGCACGCCCCCTCTCAAACCTTCCCTTTTATGTTTCATCAACAAGAGGTCGGTTGGAGTGGCATGCAACAACATGCAACGGGCGTACAGCCGCATGCAACCAGCATGCAACCGCATGCAACCAGCATGCAACCGCATGCAACCAACATGCAACCGCATGCAACGGGTATGCAACCGCATGCACCCGGCATGCTCCAGTATGCTCCAGACATGCCATATGCCCCCAGTAGGCCGTCTCCGCCTTTTGGAATGGCTCTCCACTATGCCACAGGCTCGCCAACCCATGCCCCAGGCGTGTTGACACATGCCCCATACACGCCCGCGCCGATGTCCACCACCTACGGGGACCCATGGACACTACCGGCTTATTTTCCACCGCCTCCACCTCCGGTATATGGAGCTGACCCTGCGTCGGAGGCACGAGCTAGAGAATGGTGGGCAGCGCGAGAGCGCATGGCCGCTGCGGAGCGGGCGGTGGCGACTGATATGAGAGTGGTTCCCCAACGATTGTATCCGACACCGCCGATGGAACCGACTCCCCACATCGACACTTCTCCTGACGAGGGTGTGGTAACCCATCAGCCGCCTCATCGTCGCCGTGCCTCGGGGCCAGAGACTCTTGGGAGAACCTTGCCGATACGCACGGAGCCCCAAGACGTGGTGACCGAGGACTTCTCCCAAGCTCGCGCGTCTCAGCCTGGGAGCGCGACATCCGGCTCTGGCTATGAGTCTGCAGCGGGCACTCAGCATAGCCGCAGACGACGAGAACGGCGTCTCAAGTTGGAGAGGCATCGGAGGAAGGAGTTGACGGACCAGGAGGTGTTGCAGCGGGTGGTGCGCGCGGAGACCGCTCGGTTCCTTGCGGAATCCGAGGCGGAAAGCTTGCGCGATCGGATGGCTCAGCTGGAGGCTGCTACAGCGGAGGGCGAGGTGGCCGAGGAACGGCGTCTGGCAAGAAGACGCCGGGCCAGCTTGGACACCCCTGTGGTGTGCGGGGCTGGTGGGGGCCAGCCGCAGCATGCAGCGGGAGCGGCGGAGCATGCAACCAGCTCGGCAGAGCATGCAACACAACATGCAACACGGCCGGCTGAGCATGCAACACGCCCGGCTTCGCATGCAACCAGCTCAACTTCGCATGCAACACAGCATGCAACCCGCCCGGCTGAGCATGCAACGGGCCCGTCTCCGCATGCAACACGCCTGGCTCCGCATGCAACACATCTGGCTCCGCATGCAACACATCTGGCTCCGCATGCAACACGCCTGGCTCCGCATGCAACCAGTGGGTTCCAGCATGCAGCCAGCGCCTCCCAGCATGCAACCAGCGGGGGACAGCTAGCCTTGGGCTGGAAGGATGGGAAGTCGCACGCCGCTGATGAAGAATCACAGAGCCGGAGTAGCGACTATAAGGACACGGAGGACGACCCTGGTGACGACCCTGGAGATGACCCGGATGGTGACCCGACTGGGGGGGCGGGACCGTCGACGTCAACTACACGGCTGTTAGTGGTCACTCCCCAAGGGGATTCCTTGTGGGTGCCCCCGAGTGAATTGGCTACTACAGCGACGTTACCCGAGATCACCTCCTCGCGCCATGGTCTGTCGGCAGCCCTGAAGATCTGTGACAACCTTGGGCTGAGTCCTACTCGATACATTCTGAGCGGGGCCGGCGGTACCTCTTTCCCCGAGATACGTCCGCTGCACACCACCGAGACCTCCACCTACGCTCTCTTGGTGGACCGCTCGGTGGCAGAGGAGTCTATTCGAGGCACGAGGCGTCCCAGAATTCCGTCACAATGGTACCAATGCCCGAGACGACCGGTGGTGGACGCCTTCACGGAGTCGGAGGCGGAGACCTACGAGCTGGATGGGCTACAAGCCTGGGTGGAGGTATGTGCTGCTCCATGGTACCTGGCTGCATCGTTTGGGCCGCCTCCTACGATGCAGCCAGACCCCTCCACCTTCCCAGCTCCTTCACATCGACTCTCAGTCGATGCCGCGACCTTCACCCCGACGGTGGCTCATACGGCAGCGGCGGGACCACCGGCCGGGGTTGCACGAGCTCCGGAAGACCCGACGGCCATGTTCACCCCCGACGACCGCTCTTACCAGACCGCGATCAAGAACGAGAGCTCGCTCTTGAGGGGCATCTACAAGTTGGTGGAGGACCTCCCGGAGTTCCCCGGCGATCACTACACGAAGGGCCGGGCCATGGATGACCTTGAGGAGTTCTCTGTGGCGGTGAATGCGCTTCTGGAGCACATGACGGTGATTGCGGCGCTCACTACTCCCAGCTTTCGGCGTGAGGCGCAAGGACGCAACCAGCTCAGCGTCTCCACCTTGCTATGGATGGTCAAGACTGCCAAGTTGGCCAAGGCTCAGAAGCTGTACGTCGAGGAGATGGCGCCAGGAGGCAGCGAAGGAGAGGCGTGGAAGGTGAGGTACGCAACGGTGCCACGGTTCATGGGTGACCTTGCCTTGTCGGTGGACATCACCACGGACGCCTTGAAGCGGCTGAAGTCGGAGCTACTCTCAACGAGGCAGCGATCGGAGGAGAAGACCGGTGCCTTCTACACCCGCATCACCACCCGAACCGCGACTGTCAACTTTGTGGCGGACGTAGTACGGGGTTGCGGCAAGGTTACCAAGCTGGAACTTCTCGAGCTCTTTTGGGGTGGACTACGTCACAGCGTTCAAGTGGGGTCCAAGCTGGCGGATCTGGGGCTGGACACCAGTCACCCGGAGCAGTGGGAAGACGAACAACGTCGACTCGGACGGTCCGACACCTCCGCCATCTTGAAGGTTCGTTCCGTGGCCACGGAAATCGAGACGGCTAAGGTGATGGAGGACGCGGTTCTCCACGACACCATCGCCCGTAAGGTGGCGTTGGAGATGGGACATCGACAGCGGCAAGTTCCACCACGCAGCACCCCGTCTGGTCGGTCTAGGTGGCCCCCGAGGAGGCCTGCGTTGGCGGCACTCACGTGGGAGCCGGGGACTGCCGGGGGCGACTCGGCAACAGCGGCCCCGGTGACCGTAAGCACGGCGGCGACCCAAGGATCCCGACCGGCACCTGCGGTGAGGGAGCGGCCCTGTTTTGCATGTGGCAGTCTCGAGCACTTGGTGGCCAATTGCACAGACGAAAAGAAGTTGGCAATCTGGAAGGCCAACGCCCCGGCACGGTTGGCGCGAAGGCCAGGGCAAGTGGCGGCTTGCGTTGAGGTCATTGAGGAGAGAGTCGAGGAGGATTCCCTCAACCCCGAAGAGCTTGAAACGATGGAGGAGATCCTCGCTCTGGCGGATGCTGACGTGGACTCCTATGGGGATCTGTGTGCCCTGTGTGACATCACGAGCACCGAGGATCCAGCTTTTCGGAGTGGGGAGCCGACAGGGGCTCCCGGGCAAGAGGAGTAGATCTCCATCGACCCCGTGGACAGAGGCAGCCCTATACCAATGTGGCAGCCCGTCCTTCATGGCCCTCGCGGACGTCACGTGACGAGGCCACCGCCTGTACCCCGACAAAGCCCGTCTCACTGCGAGCGCTGCATGCCCCAGTGAGCACAGAGGCTTCATCAGATTCGTCCCATGGTGTGGCCGCACGGCCCCCCTCCACCGTCAGCCCGAGGCCCCGTTCATCACGGATTGCCTTCAGTGGCCGAGAGCGCGCACGGCGCGCAACCATTTTGAGCAGACGACCCCTCTCAGTGGAGGATCCTCCCCCTGCTCGGGGATCATTGACTCCGCCGATAACCCCCCCGACAGCACATCCTTGTTGGGAGACTTACTGTGCCGAACACGGTGTCCCAATTGACCGCGGTAACGTTGATGGGCCTCCCCCACGTGTCCGAGATCATCACGCGGCACCAACGGTTCAGCCCAGCGACTACAAGGATCTGCACCTAGCTGCTCCGGGGGCCTCCGAGGTGTACCAGAGTTCCCTGGCAGATCAGCGTAGACGGTTGACATCGTGGAGCTGGAGAAGCCCGGCCGGGGCTACCTCTGAAAGTGTCCTACTACGACAACTACGCATGACCCTCAAGAAGAAGTCCCCGGCGGAGGCACACAAGATGGCTGAGCGCAGTCGTCGCCATGCTACACGACGTCCCGCGACTACACCCTTCAGCCGTCGCCAACGGAAGTACGAGTTGGACAAGCTTATACTTGCCCGCTTGCGTGGTCGCATGGGCGGCACATTGGGCTTGGCCTGGGCAGAGTTGAGCCCACGCGAGCAGCGTCGGGCTGTGGAGCAAGAATTCGGGCCGAAGACGAATGTACCTCAAGAAGGTCGACCTTGGGAGACGACTGGGCTCCGTCGTCTTCGACGGCGTCAAGCGTCAGCGGCGATATCGATACAGCGAGCCTATCGCTTGTGGCGACGTCGGCGGGCACAACGAGCGCAGGACACCCCCTTTGACTCCCATGCGCTCAAGACGGCCTCCACATGGACCACGGCAGTCCAGCAGGTCAGGCAGTGCGGTAAGGCGATTGTGCATGCTGTGTTCGGACGTGTTCGTCGAGCACACCCACCTCCCAATCCTGCCCCTCTCAAACCAGACGAGACAGTTCTTGCGGCAACTCTGGGATCGAGCCCCTCGGACCTAACCCACAGCACGGACGAGTCCGAGATGGAGATTCATTGCAGCCAGTACCGGTTGCAGCAACACCGTGAGCAGTCCTCGGGGGAGGATACGCCTACCCGTCGTTCGAAGCCTTCGAGGAGTGGGAGGAAGCGTACGACCTTGGACCAGCGGATGAAAGCCTGGAGGAAGAATGAAGCTGCACGTCTTGCGGCTTGGGAGGCTGCGCGTCTTGCTGCTTGGGAGGGTCTGAGCACGACCCAGCAACCGGCGGGCGAACCTGAGGCACCTCGAGGAGGAGCTGAGTATGACCCAGCAACTGGCAGGCGGATCGGGCAGCATACCGCCAGCATGCAACCAACGTGCTGCATCCTGCCCTAGTCCGCCCGAGGAGGAGCTGAACATGACCCAGCAGCTGGCGGGAGGACCTGACAGCCCACGCCGGCATGCAACTCGACCGGCTGAGCATGCAACGGGCCTGTCCCCGCATGCTACACGCCCCGACCAGCATGCAACACGCCTGGTTCAGCATGCAACCAGTGGATTCCAGCATGCAACCAGCGCCTCACAGCATGCAACCAGTCCGGCTGAGCATGCGACCGGCTCGCCTGAGCATGCAGCATGCCTTGCTGAGCATGCAACCAGCCGGCCTGCGCATGCAACCAGTGGGTCTCAGCATGCAACCTGCCCAGCTGAGCATGCAACACGCCCAGCTGAGCATGCAACCCGCCTCGCTGAACATGCTACCAGCTCGCCTGAGCATGCAGCATGCCTTGCTGAGCATGCAACCAGCCGGCCTGCGCATGCAACCAGCCGGCCTACGCATGCAACCAGTGGGTCTCAGCATGCAACCTGCCCAGCTGAGCATGCAACACGCCCGCTGAGCATGCAACCTGCCCCGCTGAGCATGCAACCAGCTCGCCAGAGCATGCAGCATGCCTTGCTGAGCATGCAACCCGCCCGGCTGAGCATGCAACACGCCTCGCCCGGCATGCAACACGCCCGGCTCAGCATGCAACCAGTGGGTCTCAGCATGCAACCTGCCTCGACGAGCATGCAACCAGCCAGGCTAAGCATGCAACCTGCCCGGCTGAGCATGCGACACGCCCGGCTGAGCATGCAACCAGACAGCCTGGGCATGCAACCGGCTCCGCCAAGCATGCAACGCGCTCGGCCCAGCATGCAACCGGTGGGTTCCAGCCGCTGGAAAGCGGATCAGACAGTGACTCTACACATGTCAGCGCTACCGACAGTGGCACTACTCACGTCAGCGCCACCGACAGCGACACGACGCACATTAGCGCCACCGACAGCGACACAACGCATGTCAGTGCCACCGGCAGCGACACCACTCACGTCAGCGACACCAACAGTGACACCACTCACGTCAGCCCCACTGATAGTGATACCACTCACGTCAGTGTCTCGACCAACGCCACCACGTACGTCAGTGCCACTGAACATGGTAGTGGCGAAGAACACGAGTGCAACGCCTTGGTGGACGAGGCTGCAACCGCTTTGAGCTCTCACCCAATTGAAGATGCTCTTAAATGTAAGCGTGTTCAACTGGATGGGGGGGTGCGCTGGAAAGCAAACACTCGAACAGGGACACTCTTGGCGCACACACTGTCAGCGGTGCGGGACGAGGAAGGACCCTTACTCCTGGTGTTCTATGCCTACCTTCGTGGACACCGAGTAAAGGTGCTGGTGGACTCAGGCGCCTCGGACAACTTCATCTCGGCGGATTGTGCCCGTACCTGTGACTTGACAGTGCGCTCAGGGACGCCAATGAAGGTCACACTGGCGGATGGATCTGTAAAGACCGCTGGAGAGGTGGCGTACACCAAGTTTACTGCGCACACGGCGGCGGGAGTAAACTACTGCGAGAAGCGAATGGCTCTGCGAGTCTTGCCGCTAGGAATCCAAGTAGACGTGGTGTTGGGGGGTAAGTGGCTTCGCAGTCTTTCCCCGGTCACGTTGGATTACGCCGGTCACGGCTCCGTATCCTTCAACACGCGAGCAAATGGTGGAGGACAGCAACGGGTGACACTCGCGGGCTGTAGTCCGGGGGTGGGTCAGGGCAAGGCCCAAGGCGCGGGGCTGATCGATGAGGTATTCTTGACGGCAGCGCAGCTGAAGCAGCACCTCATCCACGCCGAGACCAGGCGTCTGGCCGGGGATGAAGAGTCACAACCTCAGTGGCTCATGATGGCCGCGCGCGGGAACGACCATGAGGCAGCCTTTGCGGCTACCGCTGCTGAAGTACCGCCACCTCACACTCCCGTGGAGAAGGAAGGACCCCGTCAAGATACTCGAGATGCACCGGTAAGCAGCACGTGGAAGCAGCGCTTTGACGCCTTCTTTGAGAAGTATCTAGATACCCTGTGTGCAGCTCTACCGGAGGCCTCCAAGTTGCGTCGCACTGAGGAGGACAAGGCCCGCATCGATCGCAAGCCGGACGCGGAGGGTGGACCACCATGTAGGCGTCCATACAAGATGACCGCTGAAGAGCTACGCCAGTTACGTGAACGCATCGAGCAGCTCATGAAGAAGGGTTACATCCGGCCGTCGTCAAGCCCGTATGCCGCCCCATGTCTGATGGTACCCAAGCCTGGTGATCCGAAGACATTGCGTCTGGTGGTGGATTACCGACAATTGAATCAGCAGACGGTGCGGGACCGGTATCCACTACCGGACATCCAACTGATGTTTGACGAGATGCAAGGGGCAGCGTTCTTCTCCTCCTTTGACGCGGTGGACGGATTCTGGCAAGTGCCAATGGCCGAGGAGGACGTGGAGAAGACCGCGTTCACCACCCAGATGGGGGCCTACGAATGGTTGGTGATGCCCCAGGGCCTGCAGAACTCTCCATCTCAGTATCAGCGGCGAATGCAGCGTGCACTTGGTCATCTCCCCTTTGTACGGATTTTCATCGACGATGTGGTGGTCTTCTCACGCACGGTGGAAGAACATTACGACCACGTACGTCAGTTCTTGGACACTTGTCGAGAAAAAGGGGTATACCTGAAGGCATCCAAGGCGCAGATGCTGAAGGAGTCTCTACGGTTCTTGGGCCACACTCTATCCGCCGAAGGATGCCAACCTCAGCATGACAAGGTGTCCTCCATCAAGGACTGGCCGAAGCTGGAGACGGTAACCCACGTCAGACAGTTCCTTGGACTAGCGGGGTACTACCGCCGGTTTGTGCACCGGTTCTCGGAGATTGCCCAACCCTTGACTTCGCTCACCAAGACCGATGTACCGTGGCAGTGGGGAGAACTCCAACAATGGGCCTTCGACGAGCTGAAGACCGCTCTTTCCTCAGCCCCAGTATTGGCATTGCCCGACATGAAGGCAGCCGCGGATGGGTCAGCGCCGTTTTTGGTACAAACGGACGCAAGTGGAGTTGCTTTGGGAGGCGTACTCATGCAGGATACGGGAGACGGTATGAGGGTGATCGCCTACGATAGTCGGCAGTTTTCTGCAGCGGAGCAGAATTACCACACCGGCGAAAGGGAGCTCTGTGCGTTGCACCACTGTACCACCGTCACCTGGAGGCACTACTTGTTCTCCTCCGACTTCCGGTTACAAGGTGACCATCGCCCCCTGGAATGGCTAATGTCCCCGGGACGAGAGCTTAGCCGACGGCAGGCACGGTGGTACATGGACCTGGTGGAAGTCGGTGTCCCACGAATGGAGTACGTCAAGGGAGCCCTCCTTCTGGTCCCCGATGCGCTATCCCGCCGACCTGACTACGTGACCAAGGACCCGCGGGATGGGCTCAAGGAGGCCGGTGTTGTTGACAAGGAGACGGACCTCCCCAAGGACCCGCTCTCCGTGCTGGATGTCGAGGAGATCTTTGAAGACCACCCGCCACCCCCTGTACCAGGATGGGTGGCCACCATGGAGTCATGGATGGATGGCGTGGAGACGCTTCAGGTGGCGGAGCGAGCCCTGGTGAGCCTGCTCCAAGCTGGCAGCGCGCCCTGGCATGCAGCATGCCTTACTGAGCATGCAACCAGCTCAGCTACGCATGCAACCTGCCCAGCTGAGCATGCAACACGCTTGCCTGAGCATGCAACCAGCTCGCCTGAGCATGCAGCATGCCTTGCTGGGCATGCAACCAGCTCAGCTTCGCATGCAACCAGCTCAGCTTCGCATGCAACCTGCCCAGCTGAGCATGCAACACGCTTGCCTGAGCATGCGACCGGCTCGTCTGAGCATGCAGCATGCCTTGCTGAGCATGCAACCAGCCGGCCTGCGCATGCAACCAGTGGCTCTCAGCATGCAACCTGCCCAGCTGAGCATGCAACACGCCCAGCTGAGCATGCAACCCGCCTCGCTGAGCATGCTACCAGCTCGCCTGAGCATGCAGCATGTCTTGCTGAGCATGCAACCAGCCGGCCTGCGCATGCAACCAGCCGGCCTGCGCATGCAACCAGTGGGTCTCAGCATGCAACCTGCCCAGCTGAGCATGCAACACGCCCAGCTGAGCATGCAACCTGCCTCGCTGAGCATGCAACCAGCTCGCCTGAGCATGCAGCATGCCTTGCTGAGCATGCAACCAGCCGGCCTGCGCATGCAACCAGCCGGCCTACGCATGCAACCAGTGGGTCTCAGCATGCAACCTGCCCAGCTGAGCATGCAACACGCCCAGCTGAGCATGCAACCTGCCTCGCTGAGCATGCAACCAGCTCGCCTGAGCATGCAGCATGCCTTGCTGAGCATGCAACCAGCTCAGCTTCGCATGCAGCCAGCTCAGCTTCGCATGCAACCTGCCCAGCTGAGCATGCAACACGCCCAGCTGAGCATGCAACATGCAGCATGCAGCCTGAAGCACAACTAATGCTGCGAGCTCCCACCGACTACTTCGCTGACTTGTCCGAATCTGGAAAGCACCGGCAGGAAACGAGCACCCCGGGAACCACCCCGGTATTGCGTCGTAGTGCTCGGCTGCGACAACCCATTGCTACGACGACTCCTTCCGTCACGCCGAAAACCTCGACACGGCCTGCTACGGATTTCCGAAGGCCTAAGCAGCCAGCTCGGCCGTCTAGTCGAACCGCCAAGCCCCCAGCCGATCGGCAAGACTGGAAGGTGCGCAAGGAGGTCTTTGAGCGCCTCCAACGACAGTTCGGCAGCTTCGACGTCGACGCGTGTTGTGACCTGGGTGGACGGAACCGCCAAGTGGACGCCTACTGGACTGATTGTCTGCAACAACAGTGGCGGGGAAAGCACGTCTGGTGCAACCCCCCATACTCCAGCAGTCATATCTCCATCGAGGCGGTGTTGCGTAAGTATGTGGACGAATGGCGGCAAGACCCCGCACATACCTCGGCAGTGTTCCTTCTACCGGACATCCAGGCCCGCATGCCTCAATGGAGGCGGCTCTTCAGAATGGCTGGTATGAGGCTGGTGGAAGTGATACCTACCCATGACGAACGAGGAGTACCCACACAGCTGTTCGAGACTCCTGACGGTGTACTTCACGACCTTCCGTGGCCCGTGCTAGTGGTACATGCTCCCCCTACCCGACAGCTGTTACCGAAAGTACGGCATCCCCGAGTGGCGCCACCTATAGTGCGACAGGGTAAGGCTGCTGAGACCCGCGATGCTACGAGCCTCCCCACAGACGTTACATTCCTGGAGTCCCTGCACGATGAGTATGCACGTGCCGGCCCTCTTCGGCAGCTGCGGGATGAGATCCTTGCGGCCCCGCACCATGCCACGAGGGATTTCCGTATCGTTGGGGACGTGCTATGGCGTGTAGCCGCAGGACGGTACCAGTTGGTTCTCGGCGAGGACTCCCCTTTGCGAGAAGTAGTCTTCAAGGATGCCCACGACTCCACCGCTGCAGGCCACACTGGCCGGGAGAAGACACTGGAGAGAGTTCTCCGCAGGTTCTGGTGGAAGAATGCCTCCGAGGATGTGGCGGGATGGGTGGCCTCATGCCCTACATGTCAGGCGGTTCGTCCCCGGGCATCCTACCCCGATGGATTATTGAATCCGCACGCTATTCCCCAACGCAACTGGCAGGATGTGAGCGTGGACTTCGTTACAGGGCTACCGCTCACCGCCCAAGGAAACGACGCCTTTGTCACCTTCACGTGCAAGCTGAGCAAAATGGTGCACCTTATGCCCATGAACTTTGGGGACAGCTCTGCGCAAACGGTGGCCCGCATCTACTTCGACGTTGTCTGGAGGCAGCATGGAGCCCCCATGAAGATTGTATGCGACCGTGACCCCAGGTTCCAGGACTCGTTCTGGCGTGAGCTAATGAGGCTTATGGGGGTACGGGTGGCTTCTACCACTCCGTACAACCCCCGTTCAGACGGACAGGCGGAGCACACCAACCGGGTGGTGGAGGACATGTTGCGCTCGTTCGTGGGTGCCAATCCTGATGACTGGGACCTCTACATGACGAACGTAGAGTTCGCTATCAACGACTCGCGCAGTGATGTCACCGGGTTCACGCCCTTTGAGCTATGCTACGGGGTGTCCCCGATGTCTCAATTAGACCTTTTCCTGGAAGCCGCAACTCTACCTGGCTCTGCGCGACGGAAAGGGGGGGTGGGTACCGCCCATGAGATGGCTGCGAAGTTTTCGTCGCAGTTGCGAGACGCGCGTGGCCGCCTTGAGTTGGCTCAGCAGCGCCAGCGGGAGCAGTTCGACCGGCGTCACAAGCAGCATAAGTACGCAGTGGGGGATCTGGTGTGGATCGAAGCTCGTCATCTGACGGAAAAGGTGATGGACCGTGCGCTGTGCCGAAAGCTCGGTAAGCGCTGGCATGGTCCTGTAACCGTGGTGGAGTGCTTCTACAGCGATTTGCAGGCGGAGCTGGCAGAGGCGGATCGCGGGGCACCGGTGGCATATCGGTTGGCCCTACCGCCGCACTGGCGCATTCACGACGTGTTTGCGCAGCACCGCCTGAAGCCGTACATCTCCGGTAAGGATGAGTTTGCATCACGAGCACAACTGCCCGTACCTGACCCGGTAATGGTAGATGGGCAAGCGGAAGCTCACGTGGACAAAATCCTGGCGTATCGTGTACGCATGGTCAAGGGTAAATCTGTGGAGGAATGGAAGGTACGCTGGACGGGCTACTCGGCAGCTCACGACCAGTGGCGCTCCAGAGACAAGATGGACAGAGGCGGGGAAAATCAGCAGCTCAAGGAGTTCGAGGCACGACGATTAGGCATGCAGGCGGACATGCTGAAGTCTACTGAGCATGACCGGCGGCAACGTCAACAGCGACAGCCCGTCCACCTTGGCGTCACCTTATCCCAGCTAATGGAACACCCATGTGACGTTCCGGAAGTGGATTCTCCACCGGAAGACTTCTGTCTGCCGTGGGAGCGGGTGGAGACCTTGGGGAATGGGGAGCTAGTGGTGATCACCGACCTTGAAGAGCGGAAGACCCGGCCAGTGAGAATCTTGGTGTTGTTCAGCGGAACTGGATCGGTGGAAAGGGAGTTTGCCAAGTGCTTTCCGTCTGCCTCGGTGGTTACGCTCGACAACGACCCACGCTGGCAACCCAACCATCTTGCATCAATGGAGGACTGGGACCCCACTCAGTATCCACCGGGATTCTTTGATGTCATCTGGGCCAGCCCTCCATGCACCCAGTACAGTCAGGCGCGCACTACGGGAGGCCCTCCTGATCTGGAAGGAGCAGACAAGAGTGTGAAATGCACCCTGGATGCTATCGAGTACTTGAAGCCCAAGCACTGGTTTCTTGAAAACCCTGAGGGAAGATACCCGAATGCACTGCGGTTGCGGTCAGTGGTACGTAAATTGCCACAGCCTCTTTTTTGCACCTACTGTAAGTATGGGGAGCGATATCGTAAGCCGACATGTATCTGGACTAGCTCACCTCCACCAACGCCATTGCTGGAATGTACCTCGCGGACACCTTGCGCATGTAAATGGGCCACCGGAGGGCACCCTGAGACTGCTCAGCTTGGACCATCGTCTTCACAGCAACCAGGGGCGCGAGATGCTCATGCCGTGTACCCCGTACCAGCTCCGTTACTGCGTCATCTCTTCCACCATCTTCAATTCGGGGAGCTTGATACCTGAAGACACCGGGAGCGGCATCGGGAGATAGGCCGCTCTTGAGGGGGGAGGAGTTGTACCGGGAGGTACGAGCAGCTGGGTTGCATGCTACAGAGATCTGGTTGCATGCTGCCGACGAGTGGTTGCATGATACAGATGCCTGGTTGCATGCTGCGTATGCCTGGTTGCATGCCACAGATGCCTGGTTGCATGCTACAGATGCCCGGTTGCATGCCACGGAGGCCAGGTTGCATGCTACAGATGTCAGGTTGCATGCTACAGAGGCCCGGTTGCATGCCACGGAGGCCAGGTTGCATGCTACAGATGTCAGGATGCATGCTACAGAGGCCAGGTTGCATGCCACGGAGGCCAGGTTGCATGCTACAGATGAGGTTGCATGCCACATGGAGGCCAGGTTGCATGCGACAGATGTCGGGTTGCATGCGACAGAGGCCAGGTTGCATGCGACAGAGGCCAGGTTGCATGCGACAGATGCCGGGTTGCATGCCACAGGGGCCAGGTTGCATGCGACAGAGGCCAGGTTGCATGCTACAGAGGCCAGGTTGCATGCGACAGATGTCGGGTTGCATGCCACAGGGGTCAGGTTGCATGCGACAGAGGCCAGGTTGCATGCTACAGATGTTAGGTTGCATGCTACAGATGTCTGGTTGCATGCCACAGAGGCCAGGTTGCATGCGACAGGGACCAGGTTGCATGTTACATATGCCAGGTTGCATGCTGGTGACGGGTGGTTGCATGCTGCAAGGGCCTTGTTGCATGCCGGTCACAGCTGTATGAAGAAATAATTGATGGCAAGGCAGAATTCAGGAGAAGATCTGCAATGACAATAATTATATTGAGGATCTGGTGGATTCCAGAAAGATCTGCAATGGCAATATCGTGATCTGCCTGATGATTGGTGGAGGAGTACCAGAATCAGGCATATATGTGCACATGATTGGTCGATGGCAGATGTCAATACAGGAATCCTACTAGTGATTGTTAGAGAGCAACATGTTGAAAGGGAAGCTTGGAAAAGTGGACCTCAGTTAGTGTTGATCAAGAGAATGAATTAAGGACAAGTTGTACATGTTAGTGTTAGGCTGCAAGCCAAGACTGATATAAGGATATAGATGTTATAGGTTTGAGACCATACATTATATCGAAAAGTGATAGTATTGCTAGGCTGAATAGCCAGTATATGTCATGAAATAAAACAGTAGAATATAAGGCTAGAAGCCTATGTGATACACCAAAAACAGCATAAAAGATAAAAAGAAAAGAAAGAAGAAAAAAGAAAAGAAAGGAAAAATAAAGAAATAAAGATGTATAAGTTATCAGGAATGTGTGCCTGGTACAAGTATAAATATAACTTAGCACTGTAGTATTAAATAAAATAAGATGAAGACGACATAGCACTGTAGTATTGAATAAAATAAGAGAGACGACGCCTCCCCCTCCGCCCCCCTCCGTTAATCGATCGGAGCGCGCGAGCGCGAGCGGAGCGGGGGCGAAGCCTCCGCGACGCGAAGCGGGAGCAGCGCGCGGTCGGTTGATGTTCGACTTGGACTTCGAACGCCAACGCCAGAAGGCGCATGCCATGCCATGCTATGCCATGCGATGCGAATGCCACAGAATTCAGAACGAACAACTCCTCGCAACCACAATCAATTTTGGAGATTGATTTTTCCCCACCTGTACGTTCACGTACCCCCTATAAATTTTTAGAGGTTTGATTTCGCAGAAACCAAGCTATTACAGAACGAACATTGCTTTGCGTCACGCTCTTTTGCGAGACGTATAGTGTAGTATTTTACAGCCTAGCTTTAACACGCTTTTTGCGTGACGTATAGTGTAGTCTCAGCCTATAGCGTCGTTAACACTTAAAGGGCGAATTGATATACTGCTCATACTGATACTGTTTTCAGGTTGGTGTAGCATACGTTTTGGGGCATATCGTGCGTTCTACTTATCCATTCGTGCCCCTACTTCGCGTGCCGAACAAAGCGCACACGCACCTATCTACTTCACATCACGGCTTACACCTAGAGCACGCGAGCATACATGTATGCCGCTAGGTTGGAGTGCATGCACGCATTCCTCCCTACCCTTTAGTATGGGGCACTCATACCCCTGCACTTTCCGATAAGTTTTTTTGCTCAATATATTGAGTTTGGTGGCCTTTACGGGGTTGGGGGACCTTGCTCAACTCACAAATATGGATACCAATACTTCATACATCTCAAGTAGGTGACCAACGTAGAAGTTATGGCACTTTCCGCGCTCATACTGATCCTATACTGCAAAATCTGAATTCGCCCTTTAAGTGTTAAATAAAAACTGACGTGACGCTTTTGTGTATAAAATTTTAGAGGTTTGATTTCGTAGAAACCAGCTATATATAAATAGAACGAACATTGCTTTGCGTGACGCTCTTTTGCGTCATCGTCACGCTTTTGAGTGACGTATAGTGTAGTACAGTAGCCTATATCGTCGTTAAATAAAAACTGCCTATATTCAAATTAATTGTGATGTATAAATTTGAGAAGTCTTTAAAAAGTAATAATAGAAGAAATCAATTTGCGTATCAATCACTTTTAGGGATGCCCCTGGCGACGTACTCATGGCCACTGGGTGGAGGCTCATGGCTGGGGCAACCCTACAGGACGTAGCTCCTCTACTGGAACACGTGGAGGTGTGCAAGTTGTACGACATCTACATGTCCTCGGAGACCTTTTACAACTTGAGCTTGGCCTCGCAGTACGAGCTGTCTAGAAACATCGCGGACATCTCTGGCGTTGTCCAGACTCTGGAGGCCATTGTGGAGGTCACCAAGGACCTGCCCTATTCTTTTATCAAAGAATGGGGGCTACCTTCAACTTGGATCAGCAATCGCCAGGTTCTCACTATCGACAGCGATAGTGAGGACGAAGATTACGTGACCCCTCCTCCCCCACCACCAAAAAGGCGCAAGGGCAAGGGCAAAGCCAAGGTCGCCTTGCCATTTCCTGATGGCGCAGGTAAATTTTAATTGTCTATTTGTCTGTTGGCTTCAATGTGGCTCTGAACTGAATAATTCTGTTGTATATTTACTAAAAATGTTTCGTTGTTGTGCTTGATTGTGCAGGTGCTTCGTGCGCTGGCGCAAGCGAGGCACCTACTGGTGCTGCACCCATGTATCTTACCATGGTTGCACCAGCCGTTGGCGATGTTGCGAAGAGCTGAGGGTCCGAAGACTTGCTATCACATCATTGGATGCAAAGATCCAGGAGTTCCCACATCTTCAAACAAACATTCCTCCCGCTCTCCAGAAGTTGCGAGAAAAGGGTGTCAACGGAGGAATCCTGCATTCGATATCTTAATGACCTGTAGTAAATAGATAACATTTTAGTTTTACTGGCTGCATTGCCAACCCTCAAAACTCACCAGAGTATTTTCTTAATAAAGTAACCTTAATTTCCAAATCCTAGCCTTGACATTAAATATGCCAATTGGTGAATGCTTCAAATGTCTTCAAATGTCCCAACTATTTATCTTGCTTGTTGTTGTTAATGCGCCCTTAAATTTGAGATTACAACTATACTATTCCTTTATTTGGTACTTTGCTTTAATTGATAACATTACATTCCAATTATGCTTCCAAATTATATTCACCCTGACCTTTATATTAACAGTTGTCAATATGGTTGGACAACATAGCAATATCTTGATTCCGTAAGTATCCCAATTAATACCCTTGTGTTCATTGCCGATGCCACTTGCTTTTCTAAACATTTGTTATTCAATACTTCACAACATTCCTTTTGCACCTCCGCGTTCACTCACAATTTGATGGTAACAATGCAAAATTTAGAATTGAGGAATTTGGATTTTTCCCCACCTGTACGTTCACGTACTCCCTATAAATTTTTAAAGGTTCATTTCGCCGAAAACCAGTTATTCCAAAACGAACACTGCTTTGTGTCACGCTTTTCGAGCGTGACGCTTTTCGAATGTCACGCTTTTCGAGCGTGACGCTTTTCGAATGTCGCGCTTTTCGAATGTCACGCTTTTCGATGTTCGTGTTACACTCAAGCAATTTAACCCCTGTTACCCCTTTAGCGTCGATGAAATATCCATGATTGGTTTAGCCGAATTATATGATATACATAAACGTATGTGTGCTGTAAAATCATCACCGGACAATAGCACCGATAAACAATTACCTTTTGGTGGAATTCATGTAATCATTTTGGGTGATCTTTATCAATTACCGGCATTTGGTACAGCTGTGTATCAAAATCCAACATTAAGAACAAACAACCCAGAGTATTATAGTGCATGTGTGCAAGGCAAAAAAATTTGGAATTCCATTACATCATATATGTCACAAACCACGGCTCATCATGTACCTCAGCCGGGTTGTGACACTTGCTGTAGCAGTCTCTGTGACGAACATATGACACGCGCTGTACGGTACGCGTGAGGAGTTATGACAGTGAAGAGATACGGAAAGTTAAGCGGGTGTTACACTTGTTAAGAGATAGTGAGAATAAGTAGGGCGGCGTGCGAGAGTGAGGCAGACGCTCATTTTTGTTTTGCCTTCGTAACAGTGATTCCGAAAATAGCCAGGACTCGCTTAAGACCGCGAAAACAGCAGTGTTATGAGATAATTTATAAGATACAGTATTCTTCTGCTTGTAAAGATATACATTTGTGGACTTGCTCTTGTGCGATAGCGTCAGAACTGTAATTAACAGTCTTTTTCAAAACAAAAATGTGCCATATTACAGACATGTCGTCTGTAATGCTGAGAGTTCAACAGCAGTCCTGAAGAACGAGACCTCTGAATGGTGATGCCAGGGGCGGATTTATCCGTACTGGTAAGCCTTGGAAGAGGTTGAGGGAAGCAGGCTGTTGCGGCACTCGAAGTTCACCAGTCTTGCAAATTACAGCGACAGCGATCAGAGCGGAACCGGTTGCCAATTTTGCACCATGACTGCAGCGTTGAGAATTATGTGCTGGGCTATTTCGGGGAGTGACATCCTGCTGGAGCAAAGCACCAGACGGTAAAGCCAGGGACGGATTCATCCGTACTGGTACGCCTGAAGGCGTAGAGCGAAACAGGACTGTCAGTGGACACTATCACGACAGCATTCTTTGTAGCCACTTGACCCATGCTGGCGTTCTGCTGATTTACTGCGTGGACCAGAGACACTGAGGGCTGAGGCAACCTTGCTGGACATCTAGAAGAGCCAGTATAAGACAGGGTCAGGTCACAGATGAAACCTTGCTCACCAGTCATGGACGAGATTATCCTGGCAGTGATTGCTACTTAGAGCAAAGCACTGAAAGGTGAGGCCAGGGACGGATTCATCCGTACTGGTAAGCTGGGAAGTGTGGAGTGAAAAGAGCCTTCACACCAGTATCTCTTCTCCACCGGGAAGATAGCAACGGAATCCAAGACTGACCGTCAGGAGCAACAAAGGGCAGAGAGGCGTGCCCAGAGAGCGATACGGGTGAGCCAGCACTTCACAGAGCTGGAAGGAGAGGAAGGGGCTGCCAGTGGCCAGCCTGAGGCCCAAGCACCAGTACAGCCTGAGGCCCAAGCACCAGTACAACCTCAAGCCCAGGCCCAAGAGCCGTTGGTAATCTTTGAGGAAGACATGGAGTACACTGACTCCGCGCGCATCAACCTTGGTACGCTGCCCAACTACACGGGCACCAAGGAAGAAGATCGTCCCAAGTTCCTGAGGGAATTCGCCGACATGTGCGAGAATTTCGTACGGCAGCACAACGCCAACGTCAGGAGGAGGCTCAGGTCCGGGGCTGGCACGCTCACCGATGCACAGATGAAGACCCTGAGAGAGACTCCCCCTGACTTTGAGTATCTGTGGGACATCATCCCTGCGTGTCTGGCTGGAGAGAATTCGCAAGCTCTCAGCTGGTGGCGTGAGAACTATGAAAAAGGGGGGGTAGTGGCCTCCAACATGGACCGAGTCCTCAAAGACACTAGTGAGCATGGCCCACTCGAGGGTACCATCCCGTGTGCTAGGCCCCCTTTCAATGAGATGAACACTGGCACCACGTGGGTGATAGCGAGGCCAGTGACGAACCAAGACGCCCAAGGGGAGGTTTCCAACGACTATCTGACTGAGGGAACCTCGCTGAAAGGCTTGACGGGACGTGATGGCACCCGTGATACCCAGTACTTCTACGCGCTCAGGGGTTTCATCGCTGCCCTTGACAAGAAGTTCATGATGAAAGGGACACAAGAGAAAGTGGATCTGTTGACACAGAAGCCACAGGAGGTGGGGCAGGATGGGCTGACCTACATGAAGATGTGCCAACGCAGGGAAATGCAGCTTAACACTGGGAAGGTGTTGAGCGACGAAGAGCTGCGGACCTTCATCGAGGACTGCGTGGAGAACCTGCGCATCAAGGTCTTCCAGACGCGGGTGAAGGAGCAACTGAGGGCACAGTTCCCGCCACCCAATCGGGTGACCTGGAAGGACCTGGAGGCCATCATCGAGGTTCAAGACAAGCTCAAGGGCGATGCAGAATCTTGGATCCTCACCTTCCTTCAGGAGATCACCAGGCGGTGTGGCTGCCAGTACTCCACCTGGGAGGCGCGTCAACATGGCCTTGACCTCAGGGCGATAAAGAACTCGATCAAGAAGATTGAGTCCTCTGAGGTGGGGCAGTCAGGCGAACTGGAGAGCAGCAAGAAGGCAGAGACACCACCTTCTAAGAAGATGAAGAAGGAGGTGAATGTTGCCGAAAGAGCCAAGAAGACCTCCTACAACAAGACGCCGCCGCCAGCAGAGGGCGTTCGTACGAACGACAAGCCCAAGTGCTTACGCTGCTTTGGAGGGGGCTGGCATGAGTCCGATCCCGAGCAGTGCAGGAGCGGCTACAAACACGTCAAGATGCCTGCTGGGTTCCACGAGAGCAGACTTGGTTCCAGCAAGTGGTGGGACGCGGAGAATGCCGCCCTGCGCATGTACAATTTGAAGAACCGCTTCAAGAACTCTGACTGGGGCATCCTGGTGACGGACTGGCAGCAGCTGTCCAACGACGAGAAAGACAAGTACAGAGCCAAACAGGCACCGGAGGACAAGCAGAAGGGCGCCACTGGCAACCCTGAGGCGTTGAAGGCAGAGTACCAGGGCATGGTGGCTGCTAGGAAGACGGCCAGTCGTGCGGGCAGTGTGAAGTCGCAGGTGCTGTCCGAGGATGAGGGCTCCGACGAGGAGCCAGTCGCAGCGCGCGTCGCGGAGAGGGAGACGCACACCGTCGATGCACGCGCGCACCACCATGGCAGCGCAGGGGTAGGAGCGTCGTCTGGCCCTCCAACCGAGTTACTCTCAGCTATGGCCGAGGAGATGGGCGAAGAGGAGCTCTCGAGCGCCCTCAACACCTTGGGTTTGGGGGCACTCCCCGAGACGCTGTGCAAGAGTGCGGAGTCTGAGCTCACGGCGGCTCCAGCAGTAGCCCTGGGAAGTACCCAACGCATGAGGGGCTTCCCAGTTAAGACACCCGAGGAGTACGAGGCAGACGCACAGGTGCCCATGGCGCCTGCGGCGGACGAGATGCAGAGGAAGGTGCAGCTCATGGCCTCCGTGATCAAGAGTCTGGGAGCAGCTTTCCGTAAGCTAGCTGCTGGACTCGTGGCAGAGGGTCGCATAACAGCTCCAAGGGGTGTGGAGACCTTGGTGGAACTGGCTGAGAGCAACCAGCTCCCCGTGCCGACAGCCTCAGCAGCAGACTGCCAGGACATCAGCGACGAGGATGACGACTGCCCGGGCATGGAGTCGGGCGACGACAGCGACGATGATGACGATTGCCCGGGCATGGAGTCGGGCGACGACAGTGACGAAGAAGAGGTTCCTCTGGACGAGATGCCGGAGGACACGGTGGAGCAGCCCAGGAAGGGGAGGACGGCGGTGCATGTAACTGCTGCAGCGGCCACCGTCCAGGAGAGCTACGGGGTGAGAGACTTCAGCGAGAGGGGCGAGCTGCACGCAGGGACCATGGAGGCCAAGGCATACGAGCTATTGAAGAAGAGGATGCTCAGTGGCCTTACAGAGGAGCAGCTCACTGCCATGGCGCAGGTCCAGCCTGTATGCAAGCTCCTGAACGAGTCTTTGGCACAAGGGATGGCTCTGATGGCCTCTGGGGGCCTGCTCATGTTGTACAAAGCGCTTCTTCTGGACACTGGAGCCAACTGCAACATTATCCCCATCAGGACAGCCAACAGGTTGGGCTTGACCATCTTCGATGCGGAGACAGGCACAGTGGTGAGGAAAGGAGATGATGATGAAGTGGGGGAGACCAGAGAGGTTAACCTGGACGAGAAGGCAGTTGCCATGGGGTACAGCGCGGGTGAGCTGCGCGCGGCGCATGGCATGAAGGACGAAGAATTGGCAGGAGTGCTTGGCCTTGCTATGGATCGAAGAGCAATGGAGCTATTGTATGCGATTGCCGAGGTCAGCACGACCAAACTGCCGAAGAGTGAGGAGAGTGAGGAGGAGGAGCATGGCACGCTAGTTGCCATCCCTATCGCGAAATCCACCAAGGTGGCTGTCACCTCCGAGGACGCGGCTGAGCCGGTGCGTGCACAACTAGCAGAGTGGATCACCAGTTCCAGCGGCTACACCCAGCAAGTCGCGCGACGCCTCAGCCATCAGGACTGGGAAGAACGACTGCAACGCATGTGCAGCCAGGGGCAGAAAGGTACACAGGGGCTAGGCACCGCCGACGCTGTTCCACGTCGCAGACAGTGGAAGATGGCCTCCATGAAGCTCGCGGGCTATGAGGCACGTCACCGGCAGGCCTTTTCAAGACCTGGAGGCAAGCCAGCAGAGACGAGCTCAGCCCCAGAATGGGCACCAGTGGCAAAGGAGAAAGAGATGAGGCTGCCTAAGCTGCCTGACACTACGAGAATGGTTGCCATGCTAGCCAGCGTAACCAACCAGGAGTCACTCCGAGAAAGATACCCCGATATACACGAGGACGAGCTATGCCTCGCGTGGGTCAAGACCGGAGGAAGAGTGGAGGTGCCCAAGGAGGAGTACCACAGGGTAAGGAAGAGAGCAGCGCGTCACCGTTGGGACGAGCTCATGGGCGAGTTATACATGGTCACCGTCAGTGGTAAGGAGCTGCTGGTGCCCAAGCCCTGTGACAGGATTCAGCTGGTGCGTGAGCACCATGAGAGGACCGGCCATTGGGGCATCAGGCGGACACTGAACTTGTTGTGGCAACGCCATTACTGGGCAGGCATGAAACAGGATGTGCGAGCAGTGGTCACTCAGTGCCAAACTTGCCAGAGGGTGAAGACGCACTATGCACGGGAGGAGGCGAGTCTCACGCCGCTGGAAATCAAGTCCTTCATGTACCGCTGGTCCCTGGATTTAGCTTGGCCTACGAAACGCATCACGAAGGCTGGGAACCAACGCGTCTTGGTCATGATTGAGCACTATACACGATTCGTCGTGTGTGTTCCAATCCCCGATAAGGAGGCCGCCACCATCGCCAGCGCATTTCGCAATCATGTTCTATCCGTGTTTGGGGCGCCTGCAGAATGCTTGGTGGATGGGGGCACAGAGTTTGAAGGTGAGTTCTCTGCTCTATGCAAGCAGTGTCTCATTGACCGAAGAGTGACTTCACCGAGTTCCCCAGAGAGCAATGGCTTGACTGAACGGGTGGTACGCACCCTCAAGTTTTGCTTCAAGAAGATGGCCCTCGACAAGGGCCTGGACTTCGAGTGGGATCAGATGCTCTGGTCACTCGTACTCAGCTACAACGCGGCTAGGCAGCAGTCGACTGGAGTGGCGCCATTCACCTTGCTGTTCGCTCAGGAAGCCACGGTGCCACCGGATCTTCGTGCTCGACCCGAGTTGGACTTTGGGAAGCAGGAGGAGAAGACACTGGCTGATGACTTGTTACAGCGAGCCGCTATCGTGAAGAGGCTCATGGTACATGCAGGGTGCAACCTGGAGATCGCCCAGCACCGCGACACCTTACGATACGAGCACAGGAGGAGTGGCAGCTACGAGCCGAAGCCGCACCAGTTCAAGGCAGGCGATTTTGTATATATACGACAACAACCGCGCTCTGGCATGGAGGTGGCCACCAAGCCAGCCATCCTAAAGATAGTCAAGGTGCAAAGAGATGGGGTGGTAGTGTTGGAGGACAGCACGAAGCTGCGGGAGAAGAGTACAGTGCAAAATATTGCACCATGTCACCTACAAGTGAAAGATCAGTACGACTGCAGTGCAGCCATCCCCAGCAAGCATCTCGCGTGTGAGGCGTGCATGCGGACAGATGGGGAGGCGGCCATGTTGCTGTGTGACACCTGTAACCGTGGTTATCACACGTGGTGTCTGAATCCAGCGCTGGATGGAGTACCTGAAGGGGATTGGCAATGTCCCAAGTGCTTAGGTGGAACCGTGGTGGCAGCTGCCGCCGAGGTGAGCGCGTCGATCGTCGACAAGATGGCTGCCATGGAGCTGCAGCTGAGAAAGAAGCTGGGCTCAGATGTGGTATTGCTGCCTGCAGACGTGGGTCCACATCGTGCAGTGAAGCCGGGGCGTGAAGACCCATGGCAGGCGCTGACATCGCGGCAGATGCTCAGGAAAGTAGGGAGCATGGGGGATCTTCCTGACAGAGTGGCCTGGGGAAACCAGGAGGAGCTCAGCAGAGTGATCACAGAAGTGATGCCAGGATTCTGGCATGAGGGCCATCGTACCATCTTGAGCAGGAAGTGTGCAGAGCAGCACACTCGCGCGAGAAGTCTCCGCAAGACATCCACAGTGCAGGCCATGAGCCCCGAGGAAGTACAGAAGAGAGGAGATGTGACGCAATTGAGCAGAGCTCAGGTGAAGATTGCCAGTCAACTGGATTGGGGCTTAGAGTTGGTGATGACAGTTCCTCAGGAGGTCAGACGTTTGGCGCACGAGGTGACTTGGGAGAAGATCACACAGGTATGGGATCCTTGGGCTGGCACAGGTGTCATTGGCAAGGTTATGTCGTTGGAATGGCCTCACCTGAAGGTTATGAACAATGATTGGAACCCGCAGTTGAAATGGCACGAGGCCCTTAATGCTTTACAACCGGGCAATTATCGAGCCTGGAAGGAGAAGTATGGGGTGTGTGACGCGGTGGTGACCTCACCCTGGTTCGCAGTGCTGGATATTGCGTTGCCATTGGCAGTACTGGCCAGCCGAGTGGTGGCTTGTATTCATGTGCCATCGCACTACATGACAGATATGACAGAAAGTAGGGCACAATACTTTCGTAAGCTGTGTCACGCTGGACGCTTACATGTGATTGGGCATTTGGAGCATGGACCTATTGGCAGAAGATGCATGTGGGTCATGGTGTTTCGCAATCCTTTGACAAGGGCCAGGATGTTGCGAGGAGGAGAAGCTTCTGGAGTGGGTATGTTTACCTTCAGCATGGGCAAGTTCGCGATGGATGGCGTCACGACAGAAGATGCTGAGCAAGCTCTTGTCTAATGTCTGTGCTACCAGTGGCAGCTACAGATGGGGGATGTTGAGAAAAAGAGCTTGCATAAGTTGTGAGAAGAGATAAAGAGATATCAAAAATTTTGAGATTTTGTATAGTTACAGTAGCAAGCCAACTGTACAGTCATATAAGGAAACATATGCAAAGCCGAGCTAGTGTTATGGAAGCGCTGACAATAAGTAAGACTGTTTAGTAGTAGGGCTAGAGAGTTATGCTTTGTGTGGACGCTTCGTGCATAAGTTCGCGACAGCTGTCACAAACCACGGCTTATCGTGTACCTCAGCCGGGTTGTGACACTTGCTGTAACAGTCTCTGTGACGAACATATGACACGCGCTGTACGGTACGCGTGAGGAGTTATGACAGTGAAGAGATACGGAAAGTTAAGCGGGTGTTACACTTGTTAAGAGATATTGAGAATAAGTAGGGCGGCGTGCGAGAGTGAGGCAGACGCTCATTTTTGTTTTGCCTTCGTAACAGTGATTCCGAAAATAGCCAGGACTCGCTTAAGACCGCGAAAACAGCAGTGTTATGAGATAATTTATAAGATACAGTATTCTTCTGCTTGTAAAGATATACATTTGTGGACTTGCTCTTGTGCGATAGCGTCAGAACTGTAATTAACAGTCTTTTTCATGTTGAGAAAAAGAGCTTGCATAAGTTGTGAGAAGAGATAAGGAGATATCAAAAATTTTGAGATTTTGTATAGTTACAGTAGCTAGCCAATTGTGCAGTCATATAAGGCAACATATGCAAAGCCGAGCTAGTGTTATGGAAGCGCTGACAATAAGTAAGACTGTTTAGTAGTAGGGCTAGAGAGTTATGCTTTGTGTGGACGCTTCGTGCATAAGTTCGCGACATATATTGAGCTTACTGAAAATGTTAGACATCAGTCAAAAAAAGGAAGTCCATTGCCATTTTTAGCAGAGTTCTGTAAGGCGGCTCGAGTAGGACTTCCTTCACTAGATCAATTTGCAAAATTGTGGAAACATTGTTTGTGTGGAAGTGTAAGTGAAGCTCAAAAAAAAGCTCCTCAAGATGCAATGTGGGTTGCTGCGTCGCATGATAAGGTTAATGAAATCAACAAAATTTGTTTTGAAAATTTAGTGAAATCAGGAAACACACACTTTAGGATACATGCGCGGCATTACTCGTCAAATGGTGATGTAGTAACTGAAGAACAACAATATGAGTTGTCCAAAATTTCTAAAAGCACGTCTAAAGGTTTGCCAGACCATAATGATGTACAAGATGTGCATCTTGATTTAGCCATCGGAAGTAGAGTGATGAGTACAAGCAATTCAGGAACACAACTAGGACTGTACAACGGCGCCCAAGGCACTGTAGTTGGTTTTGGTTTCTCAGGAAAACCATATGAAAAAAATATGCCATCAGTAACAGATGCTATCAAGGATAACTACGAAATCCCAATTGTGTTTGTACAAATGGATGGCGGAGATGGATGGGGTTATCAAGGAGAGTCAGTCAGTTTAACAATCCCCAGAATTGTGCCATTTGTCGCTGAGGCAAGTCGGTCAAAGCTATCAAAAAAGTATGTACGTAAACAACTAAAGTTGAAGACAGCTCATTGTATAACCATACACAAAAGCCAAGGATTAACTGCAAAACACGGATTAGTCGTGTGTCCCACTGAGAATGAGAAACAATGCTTTGCCCCAGGTTTGGAATATGTCGCAATATCACGGGCACAATCCATTGAGAATGTGTTTTTGATAAGCCCCTTACTTAACTTTCATTTCGCCTCAAATCGGCACGCTTCTATGAGAAAATCAATTCAACTATAGTATGAGAGATTAGCTTGTCTAAAAGACAAACACGTTGATGTTTACATTGATACACCAATGGTGTTTGTCACCACGGAATCTATATCTGTAGATCCTAAAAAACCTTCCAAGGTATCTCCCAAAATTCCACTTAAACAACACACTGCTGTATCAAATAATAGTGTATCACTTAGTGGAATTCCAAACCTTGGAAACACATGCTACTTTTCTGCAGTGATGCACATATTGACAAAAGTTCCTGGTTACTTAAATCAATTTGCATCCACCACTCAAACAAGTGACACCATTCGTAAGCTAATTTTGTCTTTTCATTCCTTGTCAACTCAAATATCAACGGGCGTTTCCGCTCAACCTGAATCATGTTTATTTAATATTCGACGATTAATTCCACAATACAACAACTCATCTCAGCATGATGCAGGAGAATTCTTGGTAAAACTACTCAATTTACTTCATCCTAGCTTACCAAAAACATCATTTCAAGGAACGTACAAATATACACAAAGGTGTACAAATCATCCTTGTACCGGGCATGTACATAATTCATTTCAAGATACAAATTTCATTTTAAATGTACCTACATCTAAGCCTAATATATCCTTGAAAGCTTGTATTAATCATGCTCTAGGTTGTACCAACATTCTTTGGCAATGCCCAGTGTGCAACATAAACAGTAATAATAACATGCAACTTAAAACTATTGAACAACTGCCAAAAACTTTAGTCATATTGATTGCGAAATATGATAACCATGGTAAAAAAATTGCCTATACACATCTCAATTACACAAACATTGACCTCAAAAGACCTCAAAGTTACATCACAAGATGTAACCTATAAATTAATAGGAGTGGTCAAGCATTTCGGTAACAATGTTTCTTCTGGACACTATACAACTTGTATTGTCCAGCAAAATGGAGGTTGGTTACAATGTGACGATCACAATGTGTCTCACATTACACCATCAAGTTTGGCAAAAGACGCATACATCTTAGTGTATACTAAAACACCTATTGCTGTAGAAAATATAAATACAAATGGTAATCCTGCAGAAATGTCGTCTACTACATCGATTAACCCTGTAAATACTTTATTACCAGTCAATGCATCAATGGTGCACATTCCTTGGGAGGCCAACTCCTGCTTCATTGATCCATGCATCGAATGGTTATATCATCTATGTACCAAATACATATTTTCGTCAACCGATCCCACCCTTACTCAATTAGTGTATGATAGTTTATGGGCTCGATATCGAGGAATTGCCAAAGATATTTCTTCTTCTAGGAATAAATTACGACATCATGTCACCTTGCATGAAGCTGGTGCCAATGGATCCTTTGGGTCATTACATGCCACCCTTAGAACAATTTATTCAAAATCTTCTGACATTGTAGCCCTACATATCCAACAGCATTACAAATGCACTGCTTGCAATGTTGAAAAAACTAAGGTTACATTTGCTTGTCCCTGGAGTCCACATTCATGGTGTCCAAATATCTTATACACGTACCGTCATTTATTCAAATGTGATCACGTAGATCCTTTCAAGTTGATCGAATTGGACACTAAACTTCCCCGTGTTTTCACATGTTCACGGTGTGTATCCCTTGTCAGTGAAACCCTTACAGACAATTTAGCGATTACTGATGTCGCAGACAATTTGTCCAAGACCGAACACGTTTACCAACAGATAAATTCCCCACCAACTTCTATCATCATTAATGTTGCAACCATCAGAAGCAACCCTCCAGATGTAAACATCATCCCATCTGCAACTGAAAATATATTGAATCTGGCCAATGGTTATACACATAGATATGATTTGACAGGAGTTGCGCATTATACTGGATCTCATTTCTACATTTCTGTAAAGCATGATCATTCATGGGTGCTTGTAGACAATTATAACCATCAAACATTTAGAGAAATTCCTTTTCCAATGGGTCCAGACCTGACCCAACTTTTCTATTTGTACACTTTATCCTCATTGTAGTTCGCACTACATTTTCAACCAAAAAACCTTGAAATCAACAATTAATTGCAAAGTTTAACGACCACCGTCATGAATACATTGTTCATTGACATTATTGACATGATACATTGTTGGCCCATCAAGCCTGTTTTTGGATGAGTGCTTAAGCACCTGTCCAAGGCCAACCAACTCCTGTGGATGAGGAGGGCCCACACGTCTTCCTGTGGTAAAGGATGACCAACAAGCCAGTCTTCGTTGGAGATAAAGATGGCCCACTAACTATCCTGTGGATGAGGATAAGCCACTATGTGGATGAGGATTGTCCACCCACTTTGTGTGGTGGACCCCCACCATTTTATACATTGTTGGCCCATCAAGCCTGTTTTTGGATGAGTGCTTAAGCACCTGTCCAAAGGCCCACCAGCGTTCCTGTGGATGAGAGACCCACACGTCTTCCTGTGGTAAAGGATGACCAACAAGCCAGTCTTCGTTGGAGATAAAGATGGCCCGCTAACTATCCTGTGGATGAGGATAAGCCACTATGTGGATGAGGATTGTCCACCCACTTTGTGTGGTGGACCCCCACCATTTTATACATTGTTGGCCCATCAAGCCTGTATTTGGATGAGGGCTTAAGCACCTGTCCAAAGGCCCACCAGCGTTCCTGTGGATGAGGAGGCCCACACGTCTTCCTGTGGTAGAGGGTGACCAACAAGCCAGTCTTGAAGATAAAGATGGCCCACTAACTATCCTGTGGATGAGGATAAGCCACTATGTGGATGAGGATTGTCCACCCACTTTGTGTGGTGGACCCCCACCATTTTACACATTGTTGGCCCATCAAGCCTGTTTTTGGATAGGGCTTAAGCACCTGTCCAAAGGCCCACCAGCGTTCCTGTGGATGAGGAGGCCCACACGTCTACCTGTGGTATAGGATGACCAACAAGCCAGTCTTGGAGATAAAGATGGCCCACTAACTATCCTGTGGATGAGGTAAGCCACTATGTGGATGAGGATTGTCCACCCACTTTGTGTGGTGGACCCCCACCATTTTATACATTGTTGGCCCATCAAGCCTGTTTTTGGATAGGGCTTAAGCACCTGTCCAAAGGCCCACCAGCGTTCCTGTGGATGAGGAGGCCCACACGTCTACCTGTGGTAAAGGGTGACCAACAAGCCAGTCTTGGAGATAAAGATGGCCCGCTAACTATCCTGTGGATGAGGATAAGCCACTATGTGGATGAGGATTGTCCACCCACTTTGTGTGGTGGACCCCCACCATTTTATACATTGTTGGCCCATCAAGCCTGTTTTTGGATAGGGCTTAAGCACCTGTCCAAAGGCCCACCAGCGTTCTGTGGATGAGGAGACCCACACGTCTTCCTGTGGTAAAGGGTGACCAAGAAGCCAGTCTTGGAGATAAAGATGGCCCACTAATTATCCTGTGGATGAGGATAAGCCACTATGTGGATGAGGATTGTCCACCCACTTTGTGTGGTGGACCCCCACCAATTTATACATTGTTGGCCCATCAAGCATGTTTTTGGATAGGGCTTAAGCACCTGTCCAAAGGCCCACCAGCGTTCCTGTGGATGAGAGACCCACACGTCTTCCTGTGGTAAAGGATGACCAACAAGCCAGTCTTGGAGATAAAGATGGCCCACTGACTATCCTGTGGATGAGGATAAGCCACTATGGGATGAGGATTGTCCACCCACTTTGTGTGGCGGACCCCGCACCAATTTATACATTGTTGGCCCATCAAGCCTGTTTTTGAATAGGGCTTAAGCACCTGTCCAAAGGCCCACCAGCGTTCCTGTGGATGAGGAGGCCCACACGTCTTCCTGTGGTAAAGGATGACCAACAAGCCAGTCTTGGAGATAAAGATGGCCCACTAACTATCCTGTGGATGAGGATAAGCCACTATGTGGATGAGGATTGTCCACCCACTTTGTGTGGTGGACCCCCACCATTTTAAACATTGTTGGCCCATCAAGCCTGTATTTGGATGAGTGCTTAAGCACCTGTCTAAAGGCCCACCAGCGTTCCTGTGGATGAGGAATGCCCACACGTCTACCTGTGGTAAATGGACAGCAAGCTTGCCTTGAGATCAGTAGGGCTCACCAAGCCCTACTAGATAACATGTCCTCGCTTATCGGGATCAACGATGGTGGAATGATGACTTGCCGGAAAATTGCCGCAATTCATTCAGTAATTTGAAGCCCATTATCTTATAGGTGAGTGAATTCAACTAAATTACCATTAATATTATTACCAATATGTTCACTTGAATTTTATCATTTATTTACAACCTGCTAATTTTGTCATTGTGCTTTATGGTGTGCAGTATCCTTGTCAACGTTGAGTGCTGATAATGCCTGAGGCATCAGAAATACTAGATCAAGCTTTAAATGTCTTAGACCCACTTTTGGTGACCAAGGCCAACGTACGTATCCAGAACTTCCAGGCCCTTGGCGATCGAGCGACAATATCCACCAAAGGAAAGATAAGGAAGGGAGGTCCTTGTCTCGTCACTGAGTTCAATCTCCTCAACGAATGGGTGAATGCAAATCCTGTGTACATGTCCTCTACTCAAATTCTTGGGAAGAAACTTGGTCTTTTAATAGCGCACAACGATACACCACCACGTCGAATGTGGTCCGTTATTACTCTGGATTCAAGGGTACTGCTACTTGGACTTGGCACATCTGGCCATTTAACCTACCATCCAAATGTCGAGTACGCCATGAAGAATGTATATCCATTCTACAACGCACAAGGTAACTTCAATCACGTCCTTGATTTCAATTTCAAGTTTGTCACTATCATCATCGAATAAACTAATGTTTTGTATTGTTGTGTACAGATCCTGAAACCACCAACCCAATCGATCGAAATTCGGCCCTATACATTTGACCAAATTCCTGGACGTTCCTCATTTTACAACAATTGCAAAATTTCAGAATGAAGCGCACACATCACCTCAATGGATCGGACAATCTTCAGGCGAGGAAGCAGCGGGCCTGTCTGGCACACGATCACGTTCCCCGACAGAAGCAACGGGTTGTCCCTGTGCCCCACACTGGTGCGATTGTACCCTACGACCCCAAACCTGCAGATAACGCTGTCGCTGTAGGAGGGTTTACCTCGTTCATCAGCGATATGAGGAGCAGAGTCGCTGCCGAGTCGAATAAAGAAAAAAAGAATACGGACAAGAACACCAAAACGGCGTCCAATTCTTTTTCTAGATTTGTTAGTCGAAAGGGCATGGGCGACAACATGAAGCTCAACGACTACAAATTGAGACCCACCACCCGCGACGAGCCCTCCGCGCCAGATATGCTCATGGCCTGGCTCCTTGACGATGCCACCATCACCCAAAAGCACAACTCCAAGGAAAAATTAAAAGCATCGACGTTGTACAACTATTTCTGCGCCCTCAACCGCGAATGGAACAAGGTCGAGAAGGAAAACAAACGTGATCAGGTCCGCGTTCGCTTTTTTCGCGTTTTCCCCGTTTTCCCCATTCTCCGTCCCATCCTGCATTACCCAAATTCCAACAGCTCCACTAACTTCGCTTTTCAACTTTTTCAGGAAGATTACACTGGCGATGTTTGCTTTTTTCCCCACTTGGCTTGGTCCTACGCCAAAGATGCCCTCAACATGCGGCTTCCAGAGCTCCCAGGCACCGTCGAGCACTACCGTATCCCCACGCGCAAGGAGGCAGCGCAGATCTTCAATTGCGACTTTTTCAAACGCGAGGACTTGTACACCTTTCTCCTCAAGTTCGCCTTCACTTTAATGTGTGAAATCTGGCCTCGTGGCGGCGAAGAGCTTCGGTCTACCACTTTCGACCATTTCGAGTTGAAGGACGCCGGCATGCCATACAACGGCGAAGACGAACCTGGCGAGCGCATTGATTTCGACCCGAACCTCCTCAAGCAAAAAACTCGTGCTGGCGATTTATCCGACTTCAAAAAAGTTTTTAAGATTGTCACCATCTTTCCGAACAAGTCCAACCCTCAATTCTGCTTCGTTCGACTGTTCAAGGAGCTCGTGGATATCCGCACCCGCTTGAACTTCCACACCAAGTCCCTGCTTCTCTATATCCAACAGGACAATAAATCTGGTCAGTGGTCTTTTGTCGACAGACCCATTCAGATTGACGTCGCGAAACACTTTTTCAACGAATCTGCTTCGAAGCTCACCTGCCCGACTACGCGGAGTTCAAGAACCACGGTGTCCGCGCTTGGATGATCACTGAGGCACTCGCCGCTGGCACCCAGGAGCACGCCGTGAAGGATCGCAGCCGCCACACGTCTAACACCGCTGTCCAGGCCTACAAAAACGCCTCCACCATCGAGCAGGCTGCTCTTGGTTCCGTTATGCACAACCGGACATGCGGGATGAGCACCACTATCGACGCCGCCCGCCAGAGCCTCTGCGACAATTCCGAGAATCAGCCCCCCCCGAACATGCAACTCCAACCGCCCGTTCGCCATATTTCTGAACGTTTCCCTGACTTTCACGATCGCCGACATTTCGGTCAGGACTTGCCCCCCAACGTCTGGCCGTACGCATGCGCGCAATTCGATCCCCGTCAACATGCCGGTCAGCCGCCAGCCGGTCCCCCTGAGCAGGGTCCCCCTGAATTCATTCTTCCGCAACCAATTCCTCACCATTTTCCACCTCCGCTTCCGCCTGCACCTCACCACTACCCCATTCCCCATCCCGCCGGCCATTTCCCCGTCGCCCCGCTTCCCCCACCCGCGCCAGAATGGAAGTTTCAGCCCGAAAACGTGATGGTTCCCAACGCTCCCCAAATGCAGAATTGGAACGTTGGCAACAACGCTGTCATCAACGTCCATTATCACCATGGCCCCACCATCTCGCACATTTCTTCAAACGACCGCCACGTCTACAATTACTCCAACGCGCACGAAGCCATGCAGGAGACTGGCTGGGCTGAGATGTCCCCTGAAGATTGGAACGACTTCTGCGAGTAGAATTAGCTTCAATTACAAAACATTAGCTTCGCTCACATAGCCAGATAGCCTGTAGTAGACTGTTCGCTCTGCTAAACCCTAACTGCAATGACATAGCTTTCGCTCTTCGCTCTTGCCTCGGAAACCCTAAAATCTAGAGATGGAAGTTGCGATCTTACACCCGATGGTAAATATTTTATTTCTAATGTTCATGTCGCCCTGCCTTGCCTGTCTGACTGTTCTGCCTGATGTCTCGCTCGATCACTGCTCGTGACAGTCATGTCACCACGGGGTATAATGTACAGTTGGACATATACAAGTACACCTGGACTTGTAGAAGTACACCTGGACTTATACTGTCATGTGGAGCAGTGTGACAGTGACACGTCAGACAGTTCATCAGACAGCTAAGATAATACGACTTTTGTAATTGTACAAATGGCAAAACACCATTGGTTGTCGATGACGTGCCAGCGACAATAAGCGTGACAGATCAAACAGCGACGCATGACGCTGACGATGATTATCAAAAAGCGTCATGCATGATGGATGATGACAGCGAACGAAAGCGTCATGCATGATGACAACGATCAAGAAGCGTCTACACGATGACAGCGTCTACCAATGACAGCAAAGGGGCGACAACCTAATGATTATGATTTCCCCCAAAACATTTATACACAAAAGTTTGACATAAAAAACCAGATTTTTCAAAGATGTGACAAACTCCCGCGTTACTGTCGTGTCATGTCATGTCGTGTTACTGTCATAATTAAAAAGAGCGTGAGCGCAAAAAGCGTGACAGTCGAAAAGCGTAAAAGCGTCAAAGCGTCAAAGAATAAAAATTGATAAATAATAA
>LGRX02030999.1:0-11727 GCA_001247695.2 Cymbomonas tetramitiformis | reverse complement strand
TGTACCGGGAGGTACGAGCAGCGGGGTTGCATGCTACGAGATCTGGTTGCATGCTGCCGACGAGTGGTTGCATGATACAAATGCCTGGTTGCATGCTGCGTATGCCTGGTTGCATGCCACAGATGCCTGGTTGCATGCTACAGATGCCCGGTTGCATGCCACGGAGGCCAGGTTGCATGCTACAGATGTCAGGTTGCATGCTACAGAGGCCCGGTTGCATGGCACGGAGGCCAGGTTGCATGCTACAGATGTCAGGTTGCATGCTACAGAGGCCAGGTTGCATGCCACGGAGGCCAGGTTGCATGCTACAGATGTCGGGTTGCATGCGACAGATAGAGGCCAGGTTGCATGCGACAGAGGCCAGGTTGCATGCGACAGATGTCGGGTTGCATGCGACAGAGGCCAGGTTGCATGCGACAGAGGCCAGGTTGCATGCGACAGATGTCGGGTTGCATGCCACACAGGCCAGGTTGCATGCGACAAAGGCCAGGTTGCATGCGACAGATGTCGGGTTGCATGCCACTGGGGCCAGGTTGCATGCGACAGAGGCCAGGTTGCATGCTACAAATGTCAGGTTGCATGCTACATGGGCCAGGGTGCATGCTACAGATGTCTGGTTGCATGCCACACAGGCCAGGTTGCATGCCACAGAGACCAGGTTGCATGCTACATATGCCAGGTTGCATGCTGGTGACGGGTGGTTGCATGCTGCAAGGGCCTTGTTGCATGCCGGTCACAGCTGTATGAAGAAATAATTGATGGCAAGGCAGATTTCAGGAGAAGATCTGCAATGACAATAATTATATTGAGGATCTGGTGGATTCCAGAAAGATTTGCAATGGCAATATCGTGATCTGCCTGATGATTGGTGGAGGAGTACCAGAATCAGGCATATATGTGCACATGATTGGTCGATGGCAGATGTCAATACAGGAATCCTGCTAGTGATTGTTAGAGAGCAACATGTTGAAAGGGAAGCTTGGAAAAGTGGACCTGAGTTAGTGTTGATCAAGAGAATGAATTAAGGACAAGTTTCACATGTTAGTGTTAGGCTGTATGCCAAGACTGATATAAGGATATAGATGTATTAGGTTTGAGACCAGACATTATATCGGAAAAGTGATTGTAATTCTAGGCTGGAAGCCAGAGTATGTCATGAAATAAAACAGTGGAATATAAGACTGTGAAGTTAATATTACACACCAAAAACAGCAGAAAACATAAAAAGAAAAGAAAGAAGATAAAAGAAAAGAAAGAAAAAATAAAGAAATAAAGATGTATAAGTTATCAGGAGTGTGCCTGGCACAAATTGGTTCTTAGATGATGGGAACGTTCTATGGACCTGTGGGATCTGCGAGTTGCATGATGTTGGAGATGGCGACTTTTGTGTTTGCGTTTTGGGCTGCTTCAGCTTGCGTTTGACGGCTCAAAATACGCGTGGTACGTGCGTTATAAACACGGAAAAGTTTCGCTATGGGACCTTCTTTGTGGAAGATTTGGTTGGGGATCTTCTGTGGAAACTTAAGATGCGACTGCAAGATGACTTGGGCGACTTTTCGTTTTTGAGTTTTGAGCTGTCTCTGCTTGCGTTCGACGGCTCATATTGCGCGCGTTACGTGATCTTCTTTGTGTGGGATTTGGTTGAGGTCTGCGTTGGATTGCTTTTTCTTGAGACTCTGGGCGAGATTTATGACTTGATCTTAAGAATGTTCGCAGCTGGTCCACTCCGACGGCTGTGAAGCTGGCAAGATGTGCGCGTAGACGTCTTTAGTGGACCCGCGTTCTCGCTTTTGGCTGGATGTGGTTGTGATGATGCGGATGCTCAGATTACTGATCTTGGATGCCGGCAGAGGCTTAAGTATGGGGGGGGGAAAGTGAGCTCTCTCAGCAACATATATAACTAAGCAAAGCGGCCGGAGGCTATTGTCAAAAAAGTACAAATAAAAAGTATCCTTTTAGTTTGTTAACAATCTGAGCAAGTTTGGGGCCAGATCTTGTATTCTCACT
Source organism: Cymbomonas tetramitiformis (assembly GCA_001247695.2). NCBI lineage: Eukaryota > Viridiplantae > Chlorophyta > Pyramimonadophyceae > Pyramimonadales > Pyramimonadaceae > Cymbomonas > Cymbomonas tetramitiformis. The sequence goes on along the minus strand of LGRX02030999.1, from coordinate 9,720 downwards.
AGCTGCTAAAAATAGCCTATCAGCCTTAAGTATGGTGGAAGTACCTCCCACTTTCTAGGGAAGTTCCTTATACCTTCTGGCGAAGTTCTTAACAGCTTTTGGTGATATTTTAGTTCTATTGGACAACTAGTATTCTTCTGGAAACGCCATACGGCCATATTTGACACTGTCATAGTGGTCATATTGTCATAACGGTCATACAGTTGACCGACAGTTGACTTTTGATGCTTTCGTCTGGACCTTCGCCCCCTTCCACCACCGCTATGGATCCTTCCGCCACCACCTTCCCTTTGACCCCCTCAGACCTTACACCAACCGCTTCCACCGCGCCTGGACCTTCGGGCCTTTCCACCGCTTCCACCGTGCCACTGACCCCCTCAGACCCCTCTCCACCAACCGCTTCCATCGCAGGGGTCAGTGTTGGCCAAGTTGTTGACATGTACCAACATGTCCCGGACGTGGCTCAGTTTCCCTTCGGCGTGCCCTTCAGCGCGCTCGCTGGCATGCAACCTGGCATGCAACCTGGCATGCAACATATGCCAGGTGGCATGCAACCCAGCATGCCTCATAGCCATTTTGTGCACGCCCCCTCTCAAACCTTCCCTTTTATGTTTCATCAACAAGAGGTCGGTTGGAGCGGCATGCAACAACATGCAACGGGCGTGCAGCCGCATGCAACCAGCATGCAACCGCATGCAACCAGCATGCAACCGCATGCAACCGGCATGCTCCAGCATGCTCCAGACATGCCATATGCCCCCAGTAGGCCGTCTCAGCCTTTTTGAATGGCTCTCCACTATGCCACAAGCTCGCCAACCCATGCCCCAGGCGTGTTGACCCATGCCCCATACACGCCCGCGCCGATGTCGACCACCTACGGGGATCCATGGACACTACCCGTTTACTTTCCACCGCCTCCACCTCCGGTATATGGAGCTGACCCTGCGTCGGAGGCACGAGCTAGAGAATGGTGGGCAGCGCGAGAGCGCATGGCGGCTGCGGAGCGGGCGGTGGCGACTGATATGAGAGTGGTCCCCCAACGACTGTATCCGACACCGCCGATGGAACCGACTCCCCACATCGACACTTCTCCTGACGAGGGTGTGGTAACCCATCAGCCGCATCATCGTCGCCGTGCCTCGGGGCCAGAGACTCTTGGGAGAACCTTGCCGATACACACGGAGCCCCAAGACGTGGTGACCGAGGACTTCTCCCAAGCTCACGCGTCTCAGCCTGGGAGCACGACATCCGGCTCTGGCTATGAGTCTGCAGCGGGCACACAGCATAGTCGCAGACGACGAGAACGGCGTCTCAAGTTGGAGAAGCATCGGAGGAAGGAGCTGACGGACCAGGAGGTGTTGCAGCGGGTGGTGCGCGCTGAGACCGCTCGGTACCTTGCGGAGACCGAGGCGGGGAGCCTGCGCGATCGGATGGCTCAGCTGGAGGCTGCTACAGCGGAGGACGAGGTGGCCGAGGAACGTCGTCTGGCAAGAAGACGCCGGGCAAGTCCGGACACCCCTGTGGTGTCCGGGTCTGGTGGGGGCCAGCCGCAGCATGCAGCGGGAGCGGCGGAGCATGCAACCAGCTCGGCAGAGCATGCAACACAGCATGCAACACGACCGGCTGAGCATGCAACACGCCCGGCTTCGCATGCAACCAGCTCAACTTCGCATGCAACACAGCATGCAACCCGCCCGGCTGAGCATGCAACCCAGCATGCAACTCGACCGGCTGAGCATGCAACGGCCCCGTCTCAGCATGCAACACGCCTAGCTCCGCATGCAACCAGTGGGTTCCAGCATGCAACCGGCGCCTCCCAGCATGCAACCAGCGGGGGACAGCTAGCCTTGGGCTGGAAGGATGGGAAGTCGCTCGTCGCCGATGAAGAATCGCAAAGCCGGAGTAGCGACTATAAGGACACGGAGGACGACCCTGGTGACGACCCTGGAGATGACCCTGATGGTGACCCGGCTGGGGGGGCGGGACCGTCGACGTCAACTACACGGCTGTTAGTGGTCACTCCCCAAGGGGATTCCTTGTGGGTGCCCCCGAGTGAATTGGCTACTACAACGACGTTACCCGAGATCACCTCCTCGCGCTATGGTCTGTCGGCAGCCCTGAAGATCTGTGACAACCTTGGGCTGAGTCCTACTCGATACATTCTGAGCGGGGCCGGCGGTACCTCTTTCCCCGAGATACGTCCGCTGCACACCACCGAGACCTCCACCTACGCTCTCTTGGTGGACCGCTTGGTGGCAGAGGAGTCTATTCGAGGCACGAGGCGACCCAGAATTCCGTCACAATGGTACCAATGCCCGAGACGACCGGTGGTGGACGCCTTCACGGAGTCGGAGGCGGAGATCTACGAGCTGGATGGGCTACAAGCCTGGGTGGAGGTATGTGCTGCTCCATGGTACCTGGCTGCATCGTTTGGGCCATCTTCTGAGACGCCCCAACCCCCTCTACAGCCTGCCCCTTCCACATTCCCGGCTCCTTCCCACCGACTTTCTGCCGACGCCGCGACCTTCTCACCGACGGCGTCATAGCATGCGGCAGCAACGGGACCACCTGCCGGGGTGGCACGAGCTCCGGAGGACCCCATGGCGATGTACACCCCCGACGACCGCTCCTACCAGACCGCGATCAAGAACGAGAGCTCGCTCTTGAGGGGCATCTACAAGTTGGTGGAGGACCTCCCGGAGTTCCCCGGCGATCACTACACGAAGGGCCGGGCCATGGATGACCTTGAGGAGTTCTCTGTGGCGGTGAATGCGCTTCTGGAGCACATGACGGTGATTGCGGCGCTCACTACTCCCAGCTTTCGGCGTGAAGCGCAAGGACGCAACCAGCTCAGCGTCTCTACCTTGCTATGGATGGTCAAGACCGCCAAGTTGGCCAAGGCCCAGAAGTTGTACGTCGAGGAGATGGCGCCAGGAGGCAGCGAAGGAGAGGCGTGGAAGGTGAGGTATGCAACGGTGCCACGGTTCATGGGCGACCTTGCCTTGTCGGTGGACATCACCATGGACGCCCTGAAGCGGCTGAAGTCCGAGCTACTCTCAACGAGGCAGCGATCGGAGGAGAAGACCGGTGCCTTCTACACCCGCATCACCACCCGAACCGCGACTGTCAACTTTGTGGCGGACGTAGTACGGGGTTGCGGCAAGGTTACCAAACTGGAACTTCTCGAGCTCTTTTGGGGTGGACTACGACACAGCGTTCAAGTGGGCTCCAAGCTGGCGGATCTGGGGCTGGACACCAGTCACCCAGAGCAGTGGGAAGATGAACAACCCCTACATTCTGGGAAAATCAGAAGACGTCTAGAAGACGTCTTCTGAACGTCTTATAGACGTCTTCGGAGAAATGATGTCTTCTGGTTTCCAGAAGACGTCTTCTGACGGGAACGTCTTCTGGAAACCAGAAGACACTCTTCGGGGAAGACGTGCCGAAGATGTGCGGAATGTCTTCCGGATTTCGGAAGACATCTTCCCGGAAGACATGCAAAGGGCAGTCTTCCCAAAAGATACCCGGAAGATGTTCCGAATGTCTTCTGGGCCAGAATACATTCTGACATGTGTTATCGACACATATGTGATGATTATGCAATTTGGCCACATAGCTACTTCATACCACACGTACACAAGTCGCGTAATCACAGAAGACATTCAGAAGGCGCACGGAAGACATGCGGAAGACATTCCAGGTATCTTCCTAACATCTTCAGGGTTGTCATCATGCTCTGTTGCTATGATACATAATATACGGCTAAGTTAATTGATAGGTCTATCTACACATACATGTACGATTGCATCTATTCAACATACAGACCGCTAAGTACGATGCCCGGCGTATTATCATGATCGCCTCTTGCGTCTTGCACCTTTCGGTCGTGAACCATCATCGTCGATGCACTCGAAAAAGTCAGCCTTTAAATCAAATATCACCGCCGTCTTCATCACAGGATGTTTCTTGATTACAACTTGGTGCTCAATTTGAGCCGCCAGGATGAATGGATCAGTAGTGTCCCAAGGTGTCTCGGGATCATCCGGGTCGTATGTGTACACCACCTTTGCGGTATTGTCCGGCCCGTACTTCGAGCTTAGCTTGGCAAACCGTTTTGTCGTCGCTTGGTTGAATTCAGGGAACCACTTTCCCTTCACAAGAATGTACTCTTTCGCGGCCAAGTCGACCTTGTAGATGCTATCTACCATGGCGTACCTGCGAGTTGGAGCCACAATTATACTCTATAGTAAGAATCCCCGAAGACGTCAGGAAGACACGCAGAAGACATTCGGTACATATTCTGCGCACATTCACCAAAACGTAATGCACGGACGCACCGGTCAGTCTCGATTTCCTCGCCTTTGATGTTTTCTCCAGAGAAAAAGGCTCGGAAGTAACGTTGACAAGTTTTCTTCGTCTTGTCCTGAGCCGCCGTGCGATAGCAAACTCCTCGAACCACGACCGAGCCGAAAGATTGACACACGTGAGGAGGCCCTTCGACGAGTGCCGCTTCATTCTCCGTGAATGGTCTCCCCAGCCAGACCTTGGGGTCGCTACCGTGCATATGCAGCGGCACATCCATCAGGCGAGACGCTCCGGCTCGTGCGCCGTGACTTCTCCGAACATAATGGTTTTCCCTGCGAATGTATACGTGCACAGTGTCAGGACATGTATTTACTGAAGACGTGTGGAAGATGCCTAGAAGATATATATAACGTCTTCCAGGCATCTTATGGGTTTCATTTTTTACTTACCTCTTGCAGTAGGTGACGTAGGCGTCGAATTTTGCCTTCAACTTGCGGTATTGGGGCACGTTGCCATGCATCCACAGCTCCAACGCTTTCGTTTCAGCGCGGGAGAGTACATGGCGCTTGCCTTGTGTTCCCAAAACCACGGTGTTCGGCGCCCTCAACGGTGCGGTGGCCAAGAACGGGAGCACGGGTGGCCGGGTGGGATTGGTGGTTGCCTCCCGCCGGCGACGAAGTACCAAGATTAACCCTCGCACCACATGTACCATCCGGTACCGCCCGAAGCCTTGCATAACACTCTGAACCGGATATGCATTGTTCTTCACCCACCTTCGAATCTTCCCGTTGAATGATTCGAACACGTACATTTATGTCCCCCGTATTGGACCATACATGAGGAGTTGGTCGGGGAAGTGGGAAAGCAAATGCGTGTTGATGACCAGCCAGTCAGGTGAGCCATCGCGCTCGAGTGACTTGAAGAACTCATCCACCAGATGTTGAAGCTTAGGAACATCCTGCAAAATCACCAAATAAAAGGCAATTAAGGAAGACGTGTGGAATGTACTCGGAAAGTATTCGGGATGTCTTCCAGATGTCTTCCGTACCTTACAGTCTACAAGCTCCGAAGTGAGCTCTCTCGTTATGACCGTCAACTGCCCGATCAAGTCTTCAAGCATGTTTTTTGAGTAGCCCTCGTCTCTATCCCAAGACGCTAGCACGCTCATGATGCCCGCTTGTAGCATTTTCAACGCCTCGTGACACTTGAGCGTCTTCGGTCCGGTGTTCGTGCCGTTCGGACGCAACATCTTCTTATGGCCTTGCCCCCATGACCTTCCCAACGAGAGCTCCGTCATGAACTTCAAGGCGGTCTCTAGCGACCTCAAAGATTTCGACCCTTTTGCCCGCATCGGGATTTGAAACGGACCAATTGCCATTGAATATCGTTCCACACCTGTCATTTTCCCAGGCGCGAAAGTTAGTGGTAACAGGAAGACATCTGGAAGACACGTAGAGGATACTTGGGGCACCTTCCGGGCACCTTCCTAGCTAGTGGTCGGGTTTTGACTGCATCACCTTTGTCTTCCCTTGTCGTCTTCCACCACGTGGGATGCATATCGTTCGCGCGAGCGTGCTCTCTTACACCCGGCGTAAAGTCGAACCCCATGAGTGCCTCATGGACATATAGCCCAAGGTTTCGGAGTTGATGCATGCCGTCAAGGATGACATTCTTGGAAAGATCGAAATACGGTAAACGAGATAGTGCCGATGGGTACTTCACACCGGTTTCGCCGATTTCCTCCTCCAACACTTCCTGAAGATTGGCCGCATTCTTACACGTGCTAAGCAAGACGTGTCGTTGGCCCGCGCGTCGAATGAACTCGTCGGTCTTTGGTACGGCGGGCCCTGCGTACAATAACAGAAAGACGCTCAGATGACACCCGGAAGATGTTGTGAATACATTCGGCATGTCTTTGGGGAAAACGGACCTGGCGGATCTTGCTCGCAAAACTTGTACAACATCTTATTTAGATGCGGGCATTTCCCCTTCCCCCGGATCAAACATTTTGCACACGCACAGAAGCTGCCCACGCCCATAATGTCCATAGCATCGACGAGCCCTACATAGTCAAACACGGCGGCAAGAAGCATCGCCCGGCATTGGAACACGTCGTCCGTGAAGGAGTCTCAACATGGAAACCCAACTTCCCAAAGTTCCAAAAGCTCGTCTACCAACTTCTCGTAGAGGATGGTGGTGTCCTTCGGCTTCCCCGCCATCATTCCCCACAACTCAAGGTTCACAAACTTCTTGCGGATTTCCGGTGGCAAGTTCAACACTTGAAAGTAGATAGGGAAAACCCCCGACTTGTCCTTCCAAACGGTGACCCCGTCGGCGCAAAGCATGAGAATGACGTTGCGAGGGTCCTTGAAGAAGTCGGGATATGCAGCTTGCTTCGCCTTCCACTCAGATCCATCTGCAAGATACATAAATACAACTTAGATTCATTCAAGTAGTAGGAATCAGGAAGTCGTACGGAAGATGTACGGAAGACATTCTGTACATCTTTTGTACGTCTTCGGGGCAATGCAGGATATGCTCTATCAATGTGTTACTCACCGGGAATGTCTTCCAGAATGCCTTCCTTAGACGTTTCCCGCGTGGCGTGCGAACGCATGGGCCCAGTAACGCCGGGATGGCTGTAAATTGCTTGAAGTAAATCCTTTAAATGCCAATGATAGAATTGGCACTTCGCCTTCCCTCGCTTTGCACTCGGGGTGGCTTCGGCATTCCGGGTGTCGTCCGCACCCTCGGCATTCACCGCACCGCACCGATCCTCACCTTCCTCCCAACGGCATGCCCCGCACCTTGGACAGTGGTCAAAGTCCGCGAATTGTTTTTCGAACATCACGCACCCATGCGGGCAAAGGTCCACCACTAGGAGTGGGATATCCATGACCTTAAACCGAGCAATGCTTTGTTTGAAGGAGTCGGGCAAATTAGAAAACACGTCCGGGTGATTAGTTTTCAAAATGTGCAGCAGTTGCCCAAAGGATTCTTGAGTCATGTTGCCATCCAGATTCCACTCCAATAAGTCGAGTAGGGTATCCTCGGAGCTCGTCGCTGCGGTCTGTCATCGAAGGATAAAACGGAAGACGTCAGGAAGACGCCCGGAAGACGTCCTATGTAACTTCCGGGCGTGTTCCGGGTACAAAAGACATCACACTATATACAATTTTCAATTCTGATCAAAATATTCAAACAGCGAACGTTACCTCCATATCAGCCAAGTTCTCCAACGACTTTAATTTTCCTTCGATTTCTTCCGTCACCTTTCTAGCAAGTTCCGGGTCGACATGGTCGAGTCATTCGTCGAGCTCTTCTTGAACGGCTTCCGGGTCCGGCAAGTTTCCATCGGCATCGGCATCGTCAAGGGAACCGGAATCGGCATCTTCCTGTCAACCACAACAATCACTTTCAATGGGCACGAGATACATACGTGCCAATTGTGAAGAACAACTGCATTACCTATCAGGAGTAACCGATTTTGATATGTACCTTCATTCTCATGAAGACATGCGGATGATACCTGGAAGACCTTCTGCACGTCTTCCGGGTACCTTCCGCGAGGGTTACCTGGGAATGATAGTCTTTCTACCCGGATTTGCACACCTGATCCGACTCCTCGCCATCGGGATGTTGCTCATCGTCGTCCACAGCCTCTTCCGGAAGCGTCGGAAGGCATACAATCTGTTTGAACATAGTCCTATGTCGAGACCGTGTCCTCATGGTGACGAAGCGCATGGATAAGTGACACGCGCCACAATCACACACCACCATCCCGGGCCCGCGGTTGGACGTGATACCAACGGCGGCCCCGTCGTCCCCTTGCGTCTCACCCGCCAACTCGACGGGCGTGGGAGGCATGTTGCGGTGTGCTACGGGGCCTTTCATCCGCCTGCGCAAGCATGTCACACGCATCCGCCGGGAATAAGCTTTGTCACACGCATCCGCCGGGAATAAGCTTGACCGGAATGAGCCCGGAAGATGCGCAGAAGACGCTCGGGACGTCTTCGGAACGACTTCCGACGGAGCGTGCAGGCATACATCTTTCATTGAGATACGGGCATGCCGTGCCAACCGGTTCGCACCTTCGTGTTGGCCTCTCCGGGGGGAGGGGGTCACGGTTGGACGTGATACCAACGGCGGCCCCGTCATCTTCTTGCGTCTCACCCGCCAACTCGACGGGCGTGGGAGGCATGTTGCCGTGTGCTACGGGGCCTTTCATCCGCCTGCGCAAGCATGTCACACGCATCCGCCGGGAATAAGCTTGACCGGAATGAGTACGGAAGATGCGCAGAAGACGCTCGTGACGTCTTCGGAACGACTTCCGACGGAGCGTGCAGGCATACATCTTTCATGGAGATACGGGCTTGCCGTGCCAACCGGTTCGCACCTTCGTGTTGGCCTCTCCGGGGAGAGGGGGTCACGGTTGGACGTGATACCAACGGCGGCCCCGTCGTCCCCTTGCGTCTCACCCGCCAACTCGACGGGTGTGGGAGGCATGTTGCGGTGTGCTACGGGGCCTTTCATCCGCCTGCGCAAGCATGTCACACGCATCCGCCGGGAATAAGCTTGACCGGAATGAGCCCGGAAGATGCTCAGAAGACGCTCGGGACGTCTTCGGAACGACTTCCGACGGAGCGTGCAGGCATACATCTTTCATGGAGATACGGGCATGCCGTGCCAACCGGTTCGCACCTTCGTGTTGGCATCTCCGGGGGAGGGTCCTCGGGCTCATGGACTTCGGTATAGGTCATGTCCACAACTTCATCCATTGGGGCCGGAGGTGAAGGTGTAAGCCTTTGCGGATTCATCCGCCTGTCCCCATCACTCACAAGCTCCGGAGGACGATGATATGGTTCGCCCGATGCGATTGCATCCCGTATCTTCAACGCCATTCCTTGGAGGTTGACGCCAATGGGAGGCTCAAGCAGCCACTTATGTTGTCGAAAGTGCACCGTGCCCGGATCATCGGCCAAGTCCAATGGATCGGAGAAAATGTCCTCCCACGTATGCTCCTTAAAGCCCGGTTCATGCAAGTCTGAAATAGCTTGCACATAGCCAAAAACCTCTTGAACCGAGAAAAGCACATTAGTGGGCTCGGCTAAGCCGAAAGGTGGCCGGTTGCTTTGACGCGACACGCAAATACGAACCGCGTCCTCATGATCTTCAGCCCTGCAAAAACATTGTGATGGTGAATTCATAGAAGACACGCGGAAGACGTCCGGAAGTTGCGCAGAAGATGCTCCACACATCTTCGGTTGTATGCATTCCAAACTGCATAAATGTGCATGATAGATGCGTGTGGGTTATGGAGACAAGCAAGCACCTTGTTGCAGGGGAATGCTCATGAATGTAGACGGATTCCCCGAGCCATGCCGTCATCTCATGGTCCAGCTCGCGGGATGGCGA
>LGRX02030998.1:0-14220 GCA_001247695.2 Cymbomonas tetramitiformis | reverse complement strand
CGTGTTGGCCTCTCCGGGGGGAGGGGTCCACGGTTGGACGTGATACCAACGGCGGCCCCGTCATCTTCTTGCGTCTCACCCGCCAACTCGACGGGCGTGGGAGGCATGTTGCGGTGTGCTACGGGGCCTTTCATCCGCCTGCGCAAGCATGTCACACGCATCCGCCGGGAATAAGCTTGACCGGAATGAGCCCGGAAGATGCGCAGAAGACGCTCAGGACGTCTTCGGAACGACTTCCGACGGAGCGTGCAGGCATACATCTTTCATGGAGATACGGGCATGCCGTGCCAACCGGTTCGCACCTTCGTGTTGGCATCTCCGGGGGAGGGTCCTCGGGCTCATGGACTTCGGTATAGGTCATGTCCACAACTTCATCCATTGGGGCCGGAGGTGAAGGTGTAAGCCTTTGCGGATTCATCCGCCTATCCCCATCACTCACAAGCTCCGGAGGACGATGATATGCTTCGCCCGATGCGATTGCATCCCGTATCTTCAACGCCATTCCTTGGAGGTTGACGCCAATGGGAGGCTCAAGCAGCCACTTATGTTGTCGAAAGTGCACCGTGCCCGGATCATCGGCAAAGTCCAAATGGATCGGAGAAAATGTCCTCCCACGTATGCTCCTTAAAGCCCGGTTCATGCAAGTCTGAAATTGCTTGCACATAGCCAAAAAAACTCTTGAACCGAGAAAAGCTCATTAGTGGGCTCAGCTAAGCCGAAAGGTGGCCGGTTGCTTTGACGCGGCACGCAAATACGAACCGCGTCCTCATTATCTTCAGCCCTGCGAAAACATTGTGATGGTGAATTCATAGAAGACACGTGGAAGTCGTCCGGAAGTTGCGCAGAAGATGCTCCACACATCTTCGGTTGTATGCATTCCAAACTGCATAAATGTGCATGATAGATGCATGTGGGTTATGGAGACAAGCAAGCACCTTGTTGCAGGGGAATGCTCATGAATGTAGACGGATTCCCCGAGCCATGCCGTCATCTCATGATCCCGCTCGCGGGATGGCGACACCGTAGACAACCAATCGTGCACCGCTGCCATCTTCCCCTTCAAGACCTCCGGCTTGGATTGACGGAAGACCTCCGCCGCGGATTCGGGGGGGGGTTTAGTGAGCATCGCTCGTTTGAAGGACGACATTTTGGTCTTTGGGGGCGCTTCCCCCTTTTGGAGATGCGCGGCACGTTTACTTGCCATTCTATCTCCTATACAAAGGACACTTGGCCAAGGTAGTGCGGAGGGCATCCTGAAGACAAACACTCAGAAGACGTTCAGAAGTCACTCAGAAGACACGCGGAAGACATCTCCCGACATCTTCCGGACGTCTTCTTGACCGTGCTTGCGGAAGATACCCCAGATACCTTCTGTACATCTTCCGAACACCTTCGGGGAATATATGTCTTCCTAAACCCAGAAGAGGTGCGGACGACACGCGGAAGACACGCAGAAGACACGCAGAAGACACGCGGAAGACATTTCCTGACATCTTCCGGACGTCTTCTTGACTGTGCTTGCGGAAGATACCCCAGATATCTTCTGTACATCTTCCGGTTGTCTTAGAGATCTCTTTGAGGAAGACGTGTCTTCTGGAAATCTGATACTTGTAGAAGTTCCCGTCAACGTCTTAACACCCCTCTTCGGGGCGTCTTCCTCATTTTTTTGACGATCTTCTACGCGTCTTCTAATGTTTACCTAGGCCCTAGGTAGACATTAGAAGACGCGTAGAAGATCGTCAAAAAAATAAGGAAGACGCCCCTAAGAGGGGTGTTAAGACGTTTGGTGGAACTTCTACAAGTTGCAGATTTCCAGAAGACATGTCTTCCTCAAAGACATCTCTGGAGGGTAACAAGATGCACAGAAGATATCTGGGGTGTCTTCCGAATGTTTTTTGGGTGTTTTTGTATTTTTTGAAAAAAAACTATAAAAAATCGCGAAAAAACAAAAAAACATATAAGGTGCGCAATATTGGGCAAAACCGTACTGTGAAGGTAGAATTGCAAAAAAAACAAGTGGTTTGTTCGGGAGAGGGTCAAACGTACCAAGTTACTAAGTTAAAACGGCCGCCTAATTTGGTAAAAGAAACTGCTCTTGTTTTAGAGCACCATCGCTCCTAGCAACGGTCGAAGAGTCGATCACGCGCGCAGCGGACAGTGCAATCTGCGGTCCAGATAAACCCCCCCCGTCTTAATCGGACGGGACGAAAGATACCTGATGAGGAAGGGGTGTCAAAAAACTTACAAGCACGAAATTCGACGGGGTCAGTGTCACCGTGATCGCGAAAAACGATTTCCCACCTGTGGATCAAAGGCAGGAAAAATCTGGGCCCCATAGAAACTCCAGACTGCAAATCGAAAAAGGGTATGGCGTCTGAAGGGCCTTAATTAATTAAAGACGCCAGCGTTACCATTAGCTCCTATTGGCGCCCGATCACTACACGTCGTTCGGCTCATGTCGCATCAGCCCCACGGCGAGTTTGAACCGCCGCCTCACGGCCCGAAGACCGGGCAACAGGTCATCCCCACCACTCGGCTACGACAGCTCCAGACTGCTATCTTGGATTTTTCGAACGGTACTGTACGAAATCGGTACGAAACTGTTGAGAGTCCTCGATTTTCCCGTAAAAAACCATCTAGAGTTCACTCGACCGATCCGACGCGATAGGTAAAGGGGCTCGCTGATCGACGGCACTGTTTGAACGTTGGTGTCGTTTCGATACCGGTACGATCACCGGGGTACGGAACGGGATGCGTCAGAGACACGCGAAAGACCTTCTGCCCGTCTTCCAGGCATCTTTGCGGCGCTAAAAAGTACCCGTTTACGATACTTCCAGCACAGTTTGACTTTTTAAAGAACTCAGAAAACAAAATGTCTAATTCCTTGAAACGAAAGAATGCCAGCGGGGTGAAGGAGGGTGACCTCCGGGAGAAGTTTGAGTCGTTCGTCGCGGCGGTGGGAGGCAACGCCAGCGACGAAAACTTCATCAAGTGGCTCGTAGCAAGGGATGGGGAGGAGGGGAGCGGAGGCGGTGGGGGAAACCAACGCGGGGAGTCCAAGAAGAAGTTGTCCAAGACGGGCGGGCTCCACTTCCAAGCGGACTTCACCCGCATCATGGTGGAGCGGATTTGCGACGGGCGGCTGGACCCGCTGCTTAACGTAACGGACCAAGCGTTTGCGGCTACGGCCTTCAGGGAGGAAGTCCTGGCCTGCAGCGACGACTACGATGTTCGTGATGTGAGCAGGCGCCTCAGGAACATGATTTGCGATTTTAGAATATTTTGGAGGTATGGGGTGTATACCTGTGTGTCGGGGAGGGGCACCGAAAAGGGAAAGTGGGTTTGGCACGCCTCCCGGACCGCCCACCCATACTACCGCAAGCACACGGACGCCATTCAGGCGTTGGCCATTGAGACCGACGCCCGAACCAAGTACCCAACGCACGAGGGAAAAAAAGCAGCGTTGCTCAGCATCGACGGGTTGGTGCTGCACGAGCTGCCCGCCAAGGCCTTGGACGCCTTGGACGGTGAGGCGAAGGATGAGATGGGTACGTTAATTTGCTTAATTAATTTCTGTTTCACCTGTTTTGTTGTCTCACCAAGAAGACGTCACCAGGACACCTCAGAAACGTTTTGAGAGTATTCTGCACGTCTTCCTTAGTTAATAGGGCTTAGCTAATAGGCAAGTATGACTGACTGTCTTCTGAGTGTCTTCTGAGTGTCTTCTGAGTGTCTTCTTGTATAACATACTAACATATGCCTGTTTCAGTGGCGGCATGCTTGCAGGTCGAGTTGGAGTCAAAGACGCAGATCGAGGAGCTGGAAAAAAAGGCGGGCAGCTCTAAGGTTAGGAAGGTGGCGGAGGCGGTGGCGGAGGACAACAAGGCGAAGGGGAAGGCGGCATCGGTGGACCCGAAGGGGAAGGCGGTGGCGGAGGACCCGAAGGGGAAGAAGAAGGCGGTGGCGGAGGATGCTGAAGAGGGGTTTGAGGTGGGTAGCCACGTGGTATTGTACTGCGTGGTGGAGTCTCTGGTGAACGATCCGGAGATACTCCCCACGGGGTTCTACCACGAGAAGGGGAAGTCCGCGATATGGACCGCGGACATGCCCCTTCTCACGGGGGTGATAACGCACCCACCCAATTCAAAGGATGTGGCCGCCCATGGCTTGAAGTCGTATACAGCGAAAAAGAAGTCGGTCACCGCCCTTCAGTTGAAAGGCGACTATGTTGGCATCAAGGTATGGTTCTGCAAGCACAACCCTTAGAATACACGATATCCAGAAGATATCACATACAGTAATCACTCACCTTTAAGAAAACCGGAGATTTGGGGTCAGCCAGCTAATTCCACCAACTTGCGTACCCCCCCCCGCCAGCGCCAGCGTCCTATGGAATCGGTAAGAATTAGCAAGTATTTTCTTTCAATCAGCCAGCAATTCTCTTAAAAGTCCAATGATAAACACTTAAAAAGGCGACATTTTCAAAAATTTCCGCCTGCGGCGCCAGCACCCATATTTCTTATTTTCGAGGATTCCATAGCTCAAAAAAGCCAGCCAGCTTTTCTCGACAACTTCGGTACCCCCCTCCCCCCCCAAAGCTGGCTGGTTTCTTATCGCCGGGTTTTCTTAAAGGTGAGTGATTACTGTATGTCTTCTGGGTATCTTCCGCACGTCTTCTGGATATGTATTTAGTTTCTTTAATTACGTAAGTGACATTTGCAGCTGATCGTAAACTTTTGTGTGACTGCACCCAGGTGCTCTCTTTGGCCGTCGACAAGGACGACGTTGGCTTTGATAACGCCCCGTTGCTCTTCTCCGCCTGGCAAAATGGCATGGAAATGGCCTTTGTCGGGTTGGAGAAGATGTACGGCAAGGGCCTCAAGGCGAACGACAAGATCGCCGGACCGAGTGGCCTCGGGTCCCAACTTCTCGCTGCGATGGAGGAGAAGACGTACCCCTTCGGGGACAAGTCAAAGTGGGGCCTGGTGGTTCCCATCAGCCACCTCCGCCCCATCTTCAAGGAGAACTTGCATCGGGCCTACGAAACCACCAGCTCCGAAGCGGGGTCTCCGAAGGGGGAGGAAATCCTTTCTAGTGCTAGTAACAGTGAAGACGGTTCTGATGATTGAAACTGTAAATATGTAAATAAATAGCTTTGTAAAAAAACCTTCTTCTTTGTTCCATTTGTATCATCCTGCCAACGAACTGCATGCGTGTAACCTGAACGCATACGTATATTGACTTTTGGTAGAGTTACAGAAGACGTCCGGAAGATATCTTCTGGACGTCTTCTGTACATCTTCTGGATTCCGGAAGACGTCTTCTGGACGTCTTCTGGATCCCAGAAGATGTGCAGAAGACGTCCAGAAGACATCTTCTGGACGTCTTCTAATGTCTGTATAATGATATGTATATATATAATAAGACGTCCAGAAGACGTCCCGAAGATATCTTCTGAACGTTTTCTGCATGACTTCTGTACATCTTCTGGATTCCGGAAGATGTCTTCTGGACGTCTTCTGGGTTCCAGAAGATATCCAGAAGACATCTAGAAGACGTCTTCTACGCGACTTCTAATGTCTACCATCTTCTGAGTTCTGGAAGACGTCCAGAAGATCTTACGGGAAGATGTACAGAAGACACCTAAAAGATATCAAGAAGACATCTTCCGGAATTCAGAAGATGTACAGAAGTTATGAAGAAGACGTCCATAAGATAACTTCTGGATGTCTTCCCGGAAGATCTTCTGCACGTCTTCTGGAAACCAGAAGATGGTAGACATTAGAATGCGCGCCGAAGACGTCTTCTGGACGTCTTTTGGGTGTCTTCTGGACCCAGAAGACGTCTCAGAAGACGTTCAGAAGACGTTCAGAAGACGCGTCTTCTGGTTTTCCCAGAATGTAGGGTACGCCATCAGGGTGCGAATCTTGCTTCGACTCCGCGCCCTGTCCAGGGGGGTGTGGGGCAGTGACGACATCGAGTTCGGTTGAAACCGTATACCGACGTACGGTCAATTTTCAGGCGACGCACTCGATACCGTCGGCTCTAGAAAAAATGCGATGCCGTGTGACACCGTCACCGTCGGTTGAAATTGGGCAGCGTCGCCCTCGGGGAAAACCGTAATCGATGCGCGAATTTCCATGACGATACCGCAACCGTCAATTCAAATCGGGTTTCGATATCGACCATGTATGCATGAAACCGATACCGTGGAAACCGATGGCATCAGTGTATACGACCGTTGGACCGAGAATGGCATGGCATTGGCTCCAGGCCCAAGCCGCCGTCAGCAAGGATTCGTGCCCTTCTTATTTATCGCTTGCTGTCTTTGCTGTGTTTGCGACACGCGACTAAAGTCTCTCAAATTCTAAGCCCCCGTCACTCTCACTTATGAATTTGGTGCCTCTGCGCTGTTCGGACCAGTCTTCAAGCTGAGAAGTTAAATGAATATTTGCTGTGCTGTGATATTTCCTTAGCTGGCGAAAACCGCAGTTCACTCGAAATGTTCGAGGGAAATGCAATGCCGATACCGAAACCGAAGGTATAAGTAACATCACGACGCCGCGAGAAACCGTAACCGATGATAACGAGTATGTCACGAACTCGAACACGTAAAGATGAAATAAGTGACGATACTGCACGGCATCGATACCGCCAAGACAGTTCGAGCCTCGATACCGTCGAGGACGATTTTGAACTCGATGTCGTCACTGGTGTGGGGGCAGCGGGGAGGCCATATGACATATGCCATAGGACAGCTGGCGAAGCCCTCTCATTCTCAATGCATCCAACTCCACCCTCAACGAGCAACGGGGAGGTGGGGGCAGCGGGGAGGACAGATGACTCCGGCTTGGCAGATGGCTCACACCACATATGCATGCCAGCAGCAGGCCTCCTTTGACCCCATCGATTACCGATACTGATACGGAGCGCAACGCTATCGGCGACTCTCTGGTAAGGTTATCGGTGACTCAAGAGTCGGATATGAACAGCGAGACAACACCGCTGACTTCCTCTCTGACTCAGGCGACTACGGAGGCGGCTACGGAGGTAGCTACGGATATGGATATGCTCGAGTGTGTCCCTGCCGAACCGCGAGTCCAGACCTTTGACCTCCTCACTGACCTCATCGATTACGGAGCCGCCAGTCAGTTCAGTTAGTTCAGCCAGTTTTTCTCAAATGCCAGAACCCCTGTTATCAAGGATGCAATGGCAGCAGAAGCAGCAACCGCACCCTGTTACCGTGCTGAGGCGCTCCATAGGTCTCGCAGCATATCAGCCACCTTCCCTCCCAGTCTCGGATTCAACATCTCATCAGGCAGATGTCCTCAGCAGAATCCTGGTCAATAACTTATCACAGAGCCACAACTCAGTGAATCAGCCCTCTCGCCGGGAAATACGCCATCAGAGATGGGAGCTGCATCAGCAGAGGCTGGCAGATCAGCGCCTGGGACAGATCGCTGACCTTTCCTCAGTTAGGACGCCCTCGGTTGCCTTGATCCCAACGGTGGTGAACCATCCTTCTCAAGACATCGTGCGGGCCCAGATGATGCAGGAGGTTTCGGAGTACATGCATAATCTACATCAGCGATCAGCATGTGCTTCAACAATATCCTCATCTGTTCTGTGCAACCTCGCAGCGATCGCGTCACCGCTGACGCCTGACCATAACGCATTCAGTTGAGCTGGCTTATTGCCAGGCGCGCCGGCTCCGGCAGTCGGATCAGGCTAGATGTCGGCACCTTCAGCCGGCCCAGCACCGGTACCGGTTCAGACATGTCCGCCGGCACCGGCTGATCCGACGGCTCCCGGCTCATCTCCTTCCCCGTCTGAATCAGTCGATCCCGATCATCCACCACCGGACTTTCCACCATCTTCCAACCACGGCGACTCACGCCCCCGACGTCTAGATGTGCTACTCTGGACATTGGAGGGAGCCTCCTTCTGGTTGAGAAACCACCTGTCTTCTTCCTCGGCGACCTTCAGCCATGGAGCGGAGACGCACTACTCCTACCGGCTGCCCATCATGCCCAGCAACGCCGGTCAACCAAGCAGTGTCCGACCTCAATCGGATGTGGATGACTATGCGGCACATCGGGGTGGACATCCAGGACCCGGCGCAACACGGGACCGTGCGTACCCCTGTGCTCCTGACCGAGATTGAGGACAGCGTGGCCTTCACCTTGCAAGTGGAGAAAACGCAAGTAGATGCTGCCCACCGTTGCGCCGAGCGCCGTACTGGAACCCAGCAGAGACGCCTGCCATTATACTCCTGGGTGACCATTTCTGACAACGCTCTAGAGTCAGAACTGACCGAATTTGATCATGTAGGACTTCAAATTTGGGCAGCATTCTCGGCCACCGAGGAGGACCTATTCCGAGAGATGGCTGCCAGGCTCCACATCAGCCAGCAGACTCTTGCCACTTATTTGCGTTTTGCATCATGCCGTCGATGGAGGCGAAAAGTGGGAAAATGACCGTTGAGGGAGTCAAATCTGTCAAATTCGGCCATAATCCCCAGAAAGCTACGATTTTTTGTTTTGTTTCGCGCAGTGGAAGTCGTTGTGAACAAACAAAAATGCTATGCAGAGTGATATGCTGTCTCTGGTTGATAACTTTTTGCCATGTAGTGAAAAATCTGGGAAATTGGTGAAATTTTGGCGACCATCCGGAAGCAATTCTTGAAAGTCTGCCAGTACTCAAAGGTGGAGACCAGTTCTAAACATTTAAAGATACAAAAATGTGAAACTATTATTCTTCCAGACGTCGGTCTCCTCTCATGAGGCCTGGTGAGCTCAATTTTGGCCAAATTTGAGTCTCTCGCGTGCCTGCCGGCCATCCCGATTTAAAATTTAGAGATCGGCGAGGACCCAGGTGTCGGGGCCAGTTTCCAAACGTAAAACGTGCTAAAACAAAGTCTGAAACTTTTTGATAAAACGGCCTCCGAGGTCCTCTGTTTCCAATCTGGCTAATTGGATACTTTTCACTCGCGGGCCGTGGATCATATCTATCCATCCCGGCCAGATCTGCTTGTGTGGCGGCTTCAGCTCCAACCTTTTGATGACATATTCTCTGTACTAATATGTTGATAAAATACCAGTGAGCATGCAGGGAGAAAGGGAGAGCGAAAGGCGCAACAAAGAAGGCTGTAGAGCAATACCACTCCAAGTGAAGCTTGTTGTAGTCAAACTTGACCAGAGCTAATCTTGGCCAGAGGCTGTTGTAGGCTTCAATCTTGGGGCACAGGTCCGTTTCATCTCGGAAAATTTGCAGTGTACAAAGTTTGCTATGTTCTAGACAAACAGTTGAACAAGGCTACAATCGGACAATTGCAATATCTTTATGTCAGGAAAGATTGCCGGTATTTTGGGTGAGACAAAGCTTTTCCAAATAATTACTTCAAGCTAGAACAACCTCCACTGGGCTACAATTCATGTCGTATACTTTCAGGGCGCGCCTCCCAAATATCTGATGGATCTGTCATGTTTCGGCTAGCATCAATCATATTCTGCCACCTATACAAATCGCCTAATTAGGGAATCAGCACATTAATTTTCCTCTACGGCCTATCTAGTTGCCTCTGACTCGTTTCCTCCGAGGAGCCAACCCCTACGTTTCTGGACGCGTGCAATACATCGTATTGAACACATATTGCAGGCATATTGCACGCGTATTTACAATGCATGTTCAATACAATACAAATTTTTGCAATATGCGTGCAATATGCCTGCAAGCGCTCCAACATATGTTCAACATAGTATTGCAGTGAGCCCTCATGTATTGGAGACATATTGAAGTTCTGATGCAGAGAGTTATTTCAATATGCCTTCAACACATGTGTAGTATAGGGTTGGAGACATGCACTATGCATGTCGCAAACACTATGGAGGCATGTTGCAGACATATTGCTCACATATTGTATACATATTGTAAGTCAACATTCAATATGTTGGATACACACTGCGGACCTACTGCATACGTATTGAACATGTAAATTCAATATGTTGTATATATATTGCGGACATATTGCATATGTATTGAAACGGAACATTCAGTATGTTGGATACATACTGCGGACCTATTGCATACGTATTGAACATGAAAATTCAATATGCTGTATATATATTGCGGACATATTGCATATGTATTGAAACGGAACATTCAGTATGTTGGATACATACTGCGGACCTATTGCATACGTATTGAACATGAAAATTCAATATGCTGTATATATATTGCGGACATATTGCATATGTATTGAAACGGAACATTCAGTATGTTGGATACATACTGCAGACGTATTGCATACATATTGATTAT
Source organism: Cymbomonas tetramitiformis (assembly GCA_001247695.2). Lineage (NCBI taxonomy): Eukaryota > Viridiplantae > Chlorophyta > Pyramimonadophyceae > Pyramimonadales > Pyramimonadaceae > Cymbomonas > Cymbomonas tetramitiformis. The sequence goes on along the minus strand of LGRX02030998.1, from coordinate 3,900 downwards.
ACAAATTCAATATGCTGTATATATACTGTGGACATATTGCATATGTATTGAAATAAAAGTTGCCTATGTTGGATATATACTGTAGACCTATTGCATACATATTGCACAGACATATTCAACATGTTGCAAGTGTGCTGTGGACCTATTGCATATGTCAACGAAAGGCATAATGAAGTTGCAGCAAGGGGGTGCCATTACAATTACAAATTGTCAAATACTATTTACAACTCGCCCCCCTTCCTAACGTAGGCTACGTCCACTACAAGGATTATTTTTATTTTTGTTTTTTCCCTCGCGCTTGAAGGCCTTCTCCAACAAGAGGGACGCCTCCGAGTTGGGGTTCCCCACGCGGTGGGTAGCGTCCATCCCTTCCGGGAGGCGCTTGTCCACCTCCTTCATGATGAAAGAGACCGCGCTGCGGACATAAGGGTGGGGCTTCTCTTTGCAGGTATTCTTCATATTGAGAATACCAGTTACCTGCAGCCCCACCAAACGAAATACATGTGTCAAATACTGGAAATATAGTACAGTACTATTACAGACACGATATTGTACACATATTGAAAGGGTTGGTGCGCACCTTGATCCCAATGAGCCCCTCGGTGAGGGGGAAGTCGGGGCCGTCCATGATGTGGTTGGGGAGAATATCCCCATCCCCATCCGCATTCGCCACCACCAACCCGGCGAACAGCCCGACGTTGGCCTTCAATAGGCCGGTGTTCGTCACGAGTTGGCCGTTCTCGGGACGGACCGAACTCTTCATCGGGGCGTACTCCGTTTGCGCCCCCGCGTACACCAACACCTCTTGCCCCACTTTGAAGATGTCTTCAACATTTGGGGCTTCGGGCTTGGCGGGCTTGCTGGCCGGTGACGGGGCCGGTGACGGGGCCGGTGACGCGGCCGCCTTGGCCTTGCCGCGCGTGGGGGGAGAAGCGGGGCCCTCCGAGGGCTTGTTCTTGCCCTTTGCGGATGCGGATGCGGAGGCGGAGGCGGATGCTTTTTTGGCCTTGGCCGCTTTTTCCTCCACCTCCTTCTTATTGCTTTCCTCCTCCAGGCGGTCAGCCTCCTCTTCGTCCTCCTTGTCCGGGACGTTGTAATCGTAGAGATAGGCGACTGCAAACAAAAAATGCTATAAACTGTAAGTTTTATGTAGTATGTTTACAATACGTTGGACGTATGTTGCAGGTATACTACATACATATTGCAGGCATATTGCGGCCCTACTTTTCAGAAAGGTGCACAAGCAACTAAGTATGTTGAAGGTGTGCTGTGACATGCTTCACATATACTACTGCAAGGGGGTTTCACGTGTATTAGAGGGTGGGAACGTACTCAGACGCTGTCTTGCCTCCCCTTGCAAGCACTCCACCTTGCTGTTAGGCCCCTCCTCCAATTCGAATTGGGGCAGCGTTTTCAGCACCTCCAGCTTCTTGGCGATTTGCCGTACCGGGCATGTGAGAGGGACCCCCTCCTCCATCAACGTGGTGTAAGGATGTAGTTTTTCGGGGTCGATCCACGTACACATTCCCGTTTTGGTGTTGGTCGCCCACCGTCCACACTTCCACAAGTATCGATTGTTGTTCACGATCGATCGGGCTTTCGCCCGCGCGAAGGATTCAGTGGGCGCGGTCGCCCACTTGCACCGATTTTGCACCCCCGACACGTATTTCGTCACCGCGGACTCTTGCTTTGGAACGTGAAGTAGGGGCTCAAGCCGTCCGTCCTTCGCACGCAATTCTGCAAGTAATTCCTCCCCAAACTCTTCCCAAATAAATATTTTTCATGCTTGCACAACCGAAGGAACGATCGACGGGACGAAGTTAATCAAAGGCGCATGCGTGTAGTAGGGGCTTACGTACCAAACTCCTCGTGACATGCTTTAATTAATTGAGCTTCGAACGCGTTTTTTCCCCTTGCGCCTTTTTTTTGCTCCCTTTCGCGTCTTGCGCCCCGTCCCCCCCCTCCCTCCTCGTCGTCCTCGTCGTCTTCCTTCGCCCTTTTCTTGCCTTTGTCGAGGAAAGCCAATGGGGTTTCCTCGACCCATTTGGGCTCGCTAGGTGTCCCCTTTGCCCTCACCTTCGCAACGTAGTCAACGAAGCCCTCGTGCGTATGCTCAACGCCAAACAGCTCGCAGCTTTCTACATACTCAGCGTGCAGCTCTTGGATAGACATTCTTTTCTTACCCCTCTGTTGGCTTTGTTTTTTACACCTCTGCTGGCAAGGGCGGCTGCTGGAACGTCAACGTGCTTCCAGGAGGCCTTCCGTACGTTGCCGTGATGCGATGGGCGTTATCATGCATCGTGCACGCATGTTGGCCGCATCCGTCGGGCGCATTGCACCTGCGACGACCGTTTGGAAATGCATAATTTTGAAAGTTCGTCCATCGTCCATCTCGATTGTCATCGCGCTTTTTTTTTTTTTTTTTGGGGGGACAATCTAACCCCCTTTTCATTTGTGTTCATACGTTACTGTACTGTACTCCTATACGCAACATCTTTCCAATCCCTTTGTCATAATGGTCTATGGCTACTGCCCCGCAGTCCTTGTGGTAGGACCAAATCGATGATTTGGTCCTACCACGAGGACCATTGTTCCGATAATTTAATTGGCCATCTCCCGTGATTTGTGGTGTCTAACCAATGAAAGGTGGTATATATAGGTCCTATATTAATTTATTTGAACGCTGGTTTGGCCTATATCCATCCCATATATCCATGACGAACGCATTTCAAACCTCTACACTCAAACTTTTCAAAACGGATTTTTTTGGAACATTCAAAATGTGGCAAATTAGTGACTCATCTTCAATAATCTTTTACCAATCATATATCAACACTACACATGCGCGGATACCATCAAATTGAACCTATACATATGTCCCAATCATATTTGGGCGGTAGGCCCGGTTGGAATGCACATATCGGCTCGTTGGCTCGTTGGCTTCCCCTCTAATATATTGGCTCGTTGGTTTCCCCCCTAAAACCGTGGTCACGCGAGCTGACCAGCCAGCCATCATAATTGCTTGCTACAGGGCATATATCGCAAGGTTGGCGTGTGCGGCACATTAAATCTTCAAGTATATATGTATTGCGAATTTCTGAAAGTCTAACATCATCCAAATATCTTATTTTTCGACTGGCGTGTGCATTTTAGAATGGATGAATGCCAATTTCTAAAGTCCGAAATTCACTAAATTCGGAATTTGCATTGTGTTGAACATGCGCCATGCTGAAATAGAGCGGAAATGATGATGAGGGTGCGAAGTAGCCGATTCAGTTATCTTATTTGGTCATAAACTCAAGATGTATAACCATGAGCATCACCGTGAGCCCCCCATGTGACTCCTAATACTCAAAATAACGGTGATCCTTGTGGTAGGACCACCATTTTCTTCAAGCTTTTGGTGAAATTACACCCCTAAAGCGTGTCGTTCAACCACACACCTAATAAAGTCTCATGGGGGCCGCCGCTATAAGAAATAAAATTCATTTAACTCATAAATATCATGTGCAAAAGTTGCCTGTGCCTCAAACAGTCGATTTAGTGATCGAAACCGCAATTGCCCATTGGTCCTTGTGGCAGGACCATGAATTTGGGTAGTAGCCATCTAGTGGTTGGCCGTAGGTCTTAAAAGCCGGAGGTAGTGGGTTCGAGTCCCACTGGAGGTTTACACCTTGTCTGCGAGGAGTTGAGCTCCTCCTCGCTGGCGAAGTGTACCGCCTTCATCTATAGGTCAATGCCAGCCTTTTATCCGGTCCATCTCAGGGGTCATTTTGGGGGTACTTCTTGAGTTACGATTTCAGCCGTTCGATTCACGAACGAGGGGTGCAGATTCTCCTAAAATTTAAAATTCCAAAATTGTTTCCCCGAAAATCATTCGATCTGTTCAATACTACTTCA
>LGRX02030996.1:0-30328 GCA_001247695.2 Cymbomonas tetramitiformis | reverse complement strand
TGCCTGAACACAGATCTGACTCGACTGTCACGGTTCCCCCGTGACTCCGTAACCAATCAGAACACAGAGAAGTCGACCCCGCGGATTGCTCGGCTCTGCCTTGAGAAATCCTCGGGAGAAAATCCGCAAAAAATTCACAAGTCCTCGTCGAGCCTCGGGCTCATTTTTTGCAAGCGGAAATTTTCTCCCCCGTACTTCCAAAATAATTTAGAAAATTAATTTTCTCAATTATTTACACAAGTACTTCCCAGGGAGAATAATTTCCGAGTCATGGGTGGTGCTTAGAAGCACCTTGGTTTCACAACAGACTTTGAGGACTTCCAGGGAGGTGGTCTGCAACCAGGGTTGCTGAGGAGTCAGCCCAACTGCAGGCCTCACGGCTTCTGCAAGTTCCTTCCTCCCAACTGGCTGGCGCTTCAGCTACCCAACCGCCGAAGTTGTTTGCTACCAGCCTTGTGCTTACCCAAGCACTTCCACTTACATTCAATCTGTTTCATCCTGGCAGCTAACCTCTTCGGCAGCTCCAGCCTCCGAGCTTTCGTCAGCTGCTCATACCTCTGGTATGCATTGGAGACCCAGTCTCCTTGCAGCTTAATCAAGAGGTGGTCCACCCCAAGGTTGAAGGCCACCGTGGCCCCCCCCCTCCGAAAACTGTGACCCGAGTATTTACTCGGGTCCAGACCGATCTTCCGGATCAGCTTCTTCATCTCCCCCACGAACACTCCGTGTGTCATGGGCACAGTCCTGCCCCTTGACTTCCACAGGAAAGCCGGGCTCTCCGGCTCTGCCGGGGTTAGCTCAAAACACTTGGCTAAGGCCCTCTTCGGGCACAACATTCCTCCTGTGGCCCTCATGGCCACTCTGTGTGTCCTTTCCTCAAATTGGATCACTTTCGAGAACACTAGTGTCACCCACACTGTCTCATTCCTCATCTCAAAGTCCTTTCTTCTAAGGACCCGCCTAACATTAAAGGCCTCCACTTTTCCAACGCAGACATTGTCTTTTCTAAGCAGGCACAACACAGCAGTCAACATTGCTGCCCACAAAGTTACCATGTTACAGTCATCAAAATCCATTACTTGAAACATTCTTGCAAGTATATACAATGTAATTGCTAGTTTCTGTTTTACTTCATCTCCCAGCAGCCTCTTCAGGCCTCTCATAGTCTGAGCTACTTGGAATCTGTGGCTAACAGGCACCCACTCATACTTCGCCTCTAGGTGCAATCTTCTAACACCAGCTGTATAGCTCTTCAAGGTGGATACTTTGCAAGTCTGTGACTGGAATACATAAAACATCGCTAGATCCTCATCTGACACCGGTACCACCGGTCCTTCTCCGAAGGCTAGCATAAATCTGACAAAGGCTCTCTGGCCGGTCGTGTGGTTCTTCTTTGTGTTCTCCGCATCAGCAACACTCAAGATGAAGTTCCACCTGGCTCTCAGCCATTCCTTGGGCTTTGCATACTCTGCATTGCCCCTCTTCCCCCCTCCATGGTCAGTCACATACCAATCTTCTTCCATGCCTTCCCCTTCGGGGCTGTCACTGGGCAGGCTACCAGCACCACTGGCCACCTCGTGGGGCCACAGTCCTTTCTCAATCCCCTAACCCCATTGGGTGAGGTGAACACATCTGTGTCTTCTGGGATATACTCAAGTATGACAAACAGCCCAGCCTCAATGGCTGGCACTACCAGCTCTAGCCAGAATCTCTCAGTGGGCCAGAAGGGTAGCACAAACACTGCAGAGGTTGTGTTGGGCGCTGCTCGCTTCTCCCTCGGGAAGTGGGTCAGAATTTCCCACAGCAAGGAGAAAGGTGGGTTGCAGTACACATTCAGCCCCCTCCACTGCTTCATCAAACAAAAGTCCTCCTTGGACCACCAACGAAAACACCGGGAGTTCGCTCCCACTTCATCACAGCATGCATCCACTGCAAAGGGCCCGAGTGGCCTAACTTTGTCCCACAACCAGTCCTGCACCATCCAATCATCCAGATCCCTCGGGGCCTCCCTCCTGGACCACCCCTTCAGCAGGTCATGGAACCTTCCCATTTGGCTCCTGCTCAAGGCATCAGCCAAGTCATTGGCCTTGGTGGAGATCCTTTTCATCACCAGCCTCACATCATGTTTGATAGTCAGCAACAAAATCTCCTTCAACAATGGAATGAAAGTTGCCTTCCCCCACAGGTTCCTTGTCATCAATCTGGCTGCTTCGTTGTCACTCCACATGACAACCTTGCACCCTCTCAACAGGTGTCCCCACTTCCTCAGGGCCCAGAAAATCACAAACAGCTCCAAGTAGTTAATGTGACTCGAAGCTTCATCTCTGAAAGGGCTAAAAGGCTGCACCTTCCACTGCCTCACCTCCTCCCATTTCACTGCAAACCATCTTCCCCCGAAGAAACCACCCATTCCTCCGTCCACTGCTTCCTCCCCAGCAGCATCTACTGCAAAGAAGTCTCTCACTACAGGCCTTCGGTTCAGTACCACTGCCTGACCATTATACTCCTCCAACAATTTGGCCAACCACATCAAGTCCCGGCTGAGGTCCCTTGGCACCGTGTCATAGAACCTCCTCCTCTTGCCAGCTCTCCCGATAAAATCATACCCGGACCTCAGGAACATCTTGGCCCCATACACTACCCGTGCACAGAACATCAACTGGCCCACCAATCTCTGCACCTCCTTCACTCTCACTGTCTTCAGCACTGCCATCTCCCTGCAGGCTAAGGCCACCTTCTGGACTCGGCTCTCCTCCACACTCATCGTCACAATCCCCAGTCCTGAGTGGTTGGACTGCAATCTAATTCCTAAGAAGACCAAATCCTGTCTAGGTGACTCCACCTTCTCCGGGGCCACTTCAAATCCCAAATACTCAACAAGCTCCAGCAGCATCTCAAAGCCCCGCTGACAATCCTCCTCTGAGTCAGCCACCAAAATAAAGTCATCTAAATACACCACAATACCCGGGAAACCTCTCTTCTGCATCATCAACTTCACCAGTTGAGTTATGTCGTGGAAGAGCCCCGGGGCAGCTTTTACCCCAAACGGAAACCTCGTGTCAATCCTCAGCACTCCTCCGAACTCACTCGCCAAGAACTTCCACAGTGGCGCAGCAATCCCCACAAATCTGTACGCACTTTTCAAGTCAATCTTAGCCATAAAACTGTATGGCTGCAACAATCCAAAAGCCTCCTCCACAGACTGAAACCTCCTCTTGTCAATCTCACAATTGTCATTCACTGACAGTCCCACAGGTCTAGACAGGTCGTGAACAATCCTCTCTTTCACCTTTCCGTCCACAACTCTCAGCACAATTCCAAGAGCAGATACACCGGGCACACTTTCAACATCTGTGCGCACCATCCTTCCCGCTGCCTCTTCCTCTTGCAGCTTCATCTCGACTTTCTCCTCGTGCTCCGGTGGCACATAGTTCTCCACTCGGAAGAACTCCTCTGGCTCAGCCTGCTGCCACGAGAAACCCGTAGCAATCCCCCGAACCACGGCTTCCGCGCCCGGCAACTCCCAGGCTGCCTGCGCCCATCTGTCTGCCCGCAGCGTCAGTGGTGACACCACCGCGCCCACCGCCTCCACATCCCGCAGATACTGGCGGTGGTCTGCCTCCGGCACGCCGTATGACGCCAGCGATACCCCCACTGCGGTGAACAACGCCAAAAACTTCGCTGTCCAGGTCCTCTCCGGCTTGCGCGCCTTCTTCCGCGCTGCCTCCTCCTGTCCATCTGCCGGTTCCATTGGTACGGGCGAAACCGGCTCCCGTACCTCCTCCCGTTCCTCCTCATCCACTGCTAGTCACTTTTCGCATTCCGACGCTCCGTGCGCTGCCGACTTACACTTGCGGCACGCGTGGATAAATCCACAGTCCTTTCCCTTCTTACACCCGCGCGCGAGTTGAAAGAAGTCACACACCGCGTCCTTCCGGTCAGCTTTACCTTTTCCACCTTTGTCCCGGGTGTCACGAACACCCTTCCCTCGGCTGCTCTTGTCATCGAGAAGACGCTTGCCCGCCTCTCCCAGAGTCTCCAGAAACTGGTACTGGAAGCGGAATCCCAACTGTATTGGGTCCCACGACGCAATCCTTCCTTCAATCATGTCAGCCCGCACCTGTGTGTCAAAATCATACAGGTCCGACCACGCATACCTGTTGTCCAAACTTACAATCCAAGAGACATAGTTCAAAAAATGTTCCCGCTCCGACTCCGGCTCAATCTTTTCAACCATCTTCATATTTTGCGCAAGGAACTGCGCTTTGGTCAGGCGCGGAACCGACACCGATCTCATCTCCCCCGAAACTGGGTCCGCAACAATCTGTTTTCTCAACTTCGCGCAAGGCGCCTCCCTCAGAGCGAGGAAAGAACTGTCACCTTTCCCGGTTGCGGGCGCGTAGCCCGCCACCTTCTGCATCAGGTACGCGTCCATCCGGCGCTTCAAGTCCTCGTCCCGCTTTTTGAACTTTTTGAATTGGTAGACTCGGAGCCCGAAGTTCTCGCAGAATGAAGTGAAGTGAACTGTCGCAGCTTATTTCAAAAGCTCCGAAAGTCTCTTCATCTTCCCGGGCTCCGCCCAAGTGTTGCTAAGTGGTCATCTGTGTCGCATGCTCCGCATGGACACCGATGAAGCTCAACCAATCAGAAAGCACCTCTGTGTTCCGGCTCTGCCTGAACACAGATCTGACTCGACTGTCACGGTTCCCCCGTGACTCCGTAACCAATCAGAACACAGAGAAGTCGACCCCGCGGATTGCTCGGCTCTGCCTTGAGAAATCCTCGGGAGAAAATCCGCAAAAAATTCACAAGTCCTCGTCGAGCCTCGGGCTCATTTTTTGCAAGCGGAAATTTTCTCCCCCGTACTTCCAAAATAATTTAGAAAATAAATGTTCTCAATTATTTACACGTACACGGTCTCCAAACTGAGCATACAGACCAAACTTGTCCTCCAGACTCACCGCGGATACCAGATTGAAAGGCGACTCCGGCACGTACTGCGCCTCCACCTTCAGCACGTCAGCCTTCTTCGTCAGTCGATTCCACAAGGTAATACTTCCTCGGCCTCCTCCTCGAGACGTGGTCACCTCACCAGCCATGACCTTGAACGACACGGCTGCTGACGCATTCACCTGTGCACCGTCAAACATAGACAAGTCATTAAAAATAGACTTCGTCGCCATACTGTCAAAATACAGTTCTCTGTCCGAGTCCACCACAGTCATTGCACACAGGTCTCCTCCTGGAGCCTGTACCAAGTCCTCGTAGTACTCATTTTGCACTTGCGCGTCGTCCTCCTTGTCGCGATTGAACACACCGTACACCCAGGTGTCCTCCAACACCTCGCCTGTGTAAACCACCTTCTGGTCTGCCACAGTAGCAACCACAGGACAGGCTACATGAACTTCCTCGTGATTCTCCAAGCTCCACAGCTCCCCCGTAGAAACCTCTGTACGACGCGGCCGCGCGGAACTGGATGAAGTCGCCGCCTCCACCGTCGCTGCTGCTGCGTCAGGTGCCTTCTTCGCTGCGATTTTCTTGAGCCTTCGCGCATAGTTCTCACGAACCGCCCTCTCCTTAGCAGGATTAAGCTTGATGAACTCCTCCATACCCTCCGGGTTCACTATCCAGCATTTTTCGGCAGAGTGGACGCCAGAGCACGTAGGACATATCAGTTTCTTCCCGTCATTAACCTTCTTCTCCTCGCTCTGCCTCCGTCTGTCCGCAACCAGCGCTCTCGCAACAGCAACAGTCTCGCCGTCCACCGTAGCCCGCACTATACTCGACGAAGAAACCAAAGATTGCTGCACCACGTTCACGAAAAAATACTCAGACCTCTGTACGAGCATATCAAAAGAAGGACGACGTTCCTTACTCATATCAGCAACCACTTGCGAATACTCAATAGGCATAGCACCTCCACAGTTGTAGGGTCAAGCCTCGCGCCGCCGTAGTTGGCCACAGAGCTCATTACGTCCCCAAAGTACCCCAGCTGCTTCACCGGGTCCTCGTTCACGTTCACAGTCAGCTTGCACAGCTTCTTCATTGAACCGGCGAGTTGCCCAAACAGCTGCGGCTCCACTCTGCACTTCAGCTTCTTGAACGCCTTCAAACCGTCATTGCCACAACGTCGTACCACGTCAAAGGCGTCCCCGGCTGTCACCTGCTTCAAAATTGCTGATAAAACAGTACTTGCCACACTGGCAGAACCAGGCACAGTAATGAAGCTGTCGCCGTCTGCAAAGTCTCCGTCCTCCGCGTCGTTGTCACCGTACTCAGCCCGTGATGAAGGCCTATCTCCCGCCCGTGATGAAGGCTTTTCCTCTGCAGTCGATTTGCTATAACCACCCGTTTTAGGAGTAAACGAGTTCAGTCCTCTGATATCTGCTATATCTGAGACTGGATAGTCACACACCAGTTCTAGCAAGTCAGGATAAAACGTCACTGCTGACTCTAACTGTGTCTTGAACTGAACCCAGGATTCATACTGATTCCTTTCAGTTCCCGTGTACTTCGTCGTACCCAATAACTTCACCACGCACTGAACTGTCTTTTGTGCGTTGGCAGGGCTAATGACACCCGACTCAGCTTCTTCATGATCTGATGTTTTCTCAGGCTCTTTCTTCTCGGCACTCAACACCTTAATTGTCTCTGCCATTGTCTTCATAAAAGCAGCCTGCTGCTCTACCAAGTCCTGAAGCTGTGATTCCCGCGTGGGATACTTCCGTTCTGAAACTGGCACCCCCGCGTCAGTCATGACGACTGTCTCTAAACTACCTCAGACCTATACCAGGCCCATAACCTAGGATAATCAACTTCTACTTAGTTTGCATACTCATGCATAACATTAGTTGAATGTGTACGAACTCACACACACACACACACAGTTGAATCATATAAATCTGAAAAGTGTTTTGTGAGTTACAGTCAGTGCTTTATATCACACAGGTGTGTTCTCTATCTAAGCTTACTGTTACTCAGTCATAGCTTCTACTGTACTCGTACTTGTACTCTTGTGTTCTGTGACAGATACTGTGTACATTTTGAATTGATCTTCTGTCTCTTGCAGACTCATTGTCATCATTGCTCTGTCTACATATACACATGGTACTGTACTCTGTCAGCACAGTCATACAGTCATACTGTCATACTGTCAGAATTTGTACTTTTGGTCTCTCTGTGATTAACACTGCATGAGAGTTTACTGTTTTCCTACTATGTACCCACGCCGGGGATCAAAGGATTCAGCACACACTTCGGGACACTTATCCGGATTCTCCGGAGCTTACTAGTGAAGAATGGGACCCCCTAAGCCTTACTGAGCCACCCGAGCCCCTCTGAATCCGCACCGCCGGCGCACTGCCGCCTTGTGCCTGAAGCCGGTTCATCCCTGCCCCCCGAGCTGCGCGAGCCATATCTCCACCACGAAGCTCACGCGCAGGACCGCCCCTCTGCTCCCTGAGCCTCACTGGGCCACCTGAGCCCCTCTGCGATCGCCCTGCCAGTGCACTGCTGCTGTGCCTCTGGAGCCGGCTCACCTCCGCCAATCGAGCCACCCCTCCACCACCAAGCCCACATCCCACAGCACCCCGCTGCCCCCTACATGCCCTAGAGTCTGGTCTCAAGAGAGCTTGCCCACCCACGCCACGGCCAGAATGTCCAAGGGCTGTCTCAAGGGGCTGAGAATGATAAACTGGGTTGCCCTCATCCGAACTTGCGCACCCACCACCGACTTGCGCCTGTAGCCCTCTACCCCCCGCACCAACTCCACATGACTGAAGCCCTTGCCGTGATTGCCTTGCGAGGAAGCTGCGAACTTGAGCAATGCGTTCCACACTTGCCCTACAACTGTCGTGTCGCACTGTTCCTACTTGGGGTCCCATCCCCACAGTTGCCTAAACCCTAAACCCTAAATCCTAAATATGCATGTGTGTGTGTGCTTATCCTTGTACCGACTCGCGACTACCCCTCTGCTCCCTGAGCCTCACTGGGCCACCTGAGCCCCTCTGCGGCTGTCCTGCCCGGGCACTGCTGCCGTGTCTCTGGAGCCGGCTCACCTCCGCCAATCGAGCCACCCCTCCACCACCAAGCCCACATCCCACATCACCCCGCTGCCCCCTACAGCCTGATCTCAAGAGAGCTTGCCCACCCACGCCACGGCCAGAATGCCCAAGCGCTGTCCCAAGGGGCTGAGAATGATAAACTGGGTTGCCCTCATCCAAACTTGCGCATCCGCCACCGACTTGCGCCTGTAGCCCTCTACCCCCGCACCAACTCCCCGTGACTGGAGCCCTTGCGCTGATTGCCTTGCGAGGTGGCCGCGAACTTGAGCAATGCGCTCCACACTTGCGCTGTAACTGTCACGCCGCACTGTTCCTACTTGGGGTCCAATCCCCACAGTTGCCTGCGTGTCCCAAGCCCTCCCGGTGGCCGATAGTTCACCACCCGGTCGTCGCCTTCCCGACAGCTGCTCACTGTTAGTTCCGGCACGGCCAGCAACCTCGCCTGGTGGGCACGGAAGCTGATGAGATGCCGTATGCTGCCGTGCAACCTGTTGTAAGTGGTCATCGCTGCCGGGATGGGCCCCCGGGCTCTGAGGGACCCGGCGTGTGTCAACTCCACCCGCGGACCTCCCCACATCTCCCCCGGCATCCTCATCAGTCCCACCCATGCCATCAACCCCCCCAAGAAGGCCGGCCACCCGCCTGCTCGCCCCCATCAAGGTGGCCACCCCTTCCTCAGCCAAGGCCATTGCCTCACCGGATGCCTGCCCAGACCGCTCACGCTGCGTTCCCTCAGTTTCCTGCGTCCCACCGCCAGACCCATCCTGCGTTGCATAGTCTGTCTCCTCGAACGCTTCCTCCCACGCTCTCCCACGCTCTGTCCATCAGCGCCAACCTCTCCGCCCCTTCCCGTCGATCCGCCTCCCCCCGATCCAGGTCCGGGCCCATGCCTCCTCTCACACGCCCTCCGCCAGCCCAACGCCACCCACTTCCGGCCGGACATCGCCCTGCAGCCCGCCTGATGATCAGCCCTGCAACCCCCCGTGCAAGCGCGAAAGAAAGCAGCCGGACCCACTTCTCCTTCCAGCCCACAGCCCCGCCACGTGCCGCTTCGTCCTCGTCCTCGTCCTCGTCCCCATTGCCGCCACCTGCTCTCCCCCTTCCGCGTTCGCCTCCATGTACCGCCGCTCCCTGAAGCGCCGCTGCGTCTTCCGAAGGAATCCATACGCCGCAGGCCCCAGCCCACCATACACCTCCACCCCAAAGGGGATGAAGTGATGTCGGCGGACATCCCCGTACGTCGCCACCTTGCTCTCCTCTACCTTCTTCGCCGCCGCCCCGGGGGCCATCATGGCCGCTCCCAGGTGCGCGTCTGACATTGGCCGCGCCGTGGCCACATCAAACAGCACATGCTGGCCCGGTCCCTCCGCATCCAGCACTGTCACATCCGGGCAATGATTCCGTGAGTAGGTCAGGTAGCCCGTGAAGTCATCGTGCAATGCAGACGCCAAGGGATAGGCAGACTTGGCCACCTCGAACAGCACCCTCTGCAGTTTGTGGTGGATGAAAGAGTACCAATTTCCTCCCCCAGCCCCCACTCCCCCCCGGCATGCCAGTAAGTGTGTCCCGGTGGGATCCCGCTCTCCTCCACAATCGGGGCACTCCTCCACTTGGCCAAGGAGGGGCTGCTCCGCATGAAGAATGTGCCGCAGGGCCACCCGGTATTCCGCCGAACTGAGCTCCAGGGCTGGGCAGCATGGAACACCCCTCAAGAAAGCAGGCCCAATGCTGTTGAAGGTCACTGAGAAAAGCCAGGGGAGCCGAGACGCCCCCACGTGCCCAGCCAGCCAAAGCCAATCCGCAGAGTGGAGGACAGCAGCATAGACCCGTTGGGCACGTTTTTGAGACCTGCTGTAATCACTCAAATTCTTGACGTCGTCCGCTTTTGGCACTTGTGGTGGCAAATGCTCATTTGCTCCCCTCGCCTCCTCAATCACCTCCATCGCCTCCGACACCTTCTGCATGGCCGCTTGCAAAGAATTAACATAAGGCAAGTCGCTCTCAGCCCCGAGGTCCTCGGTCCCCGCCGTCACTGTTGGAAAGAGCTCCCGCATATCCTCCCAGACTTGCGCAAACCCACCAAGCCAGGCCGCACTGCTCACCCTCGCCGCCTTAGCCAGGCCCATCCCATGCGGGAGGGTGGCAAACTCACAGGAATGCCACGCCAATCCACCGCCAGGCAGCAAGTCCCGCAACGCCCCCTGCATCCTCCTGTCATGCTCCTCAGCCGCCTCCCGCATCATCTCTGGCGGCACACCTCGCAGCCAGAACCCCAGCCTCGGGTGGGCACAGAATCGAAGCAGGAGCCCCTGGGCCTGCGCATGCCCAAGCTTGTTCAAGAAGGGCAGGATGCCACATAACTCCTCCACCTTCTTCAACATCTCCACACTGACCACCTCTGCCTTCCCCACCGGCACCCCCAAGACATCGATGAAGTCCAGCTCCCCCCGTGCACCCGGCATCCTGGCCTCGAAGCAACTGGCGTCCCCCTCAGGCGAGAAAGCCGCTAACTTCACCGGCTGAATATCCAGGCCAATCGCCACTGCCTCCTCCATATAAGTCTCATACGCGAGCGCCGCTTCAACTGGAGGGCCCAGGAAGAAAGCGTCATCCAAGTAGGCAAAGATGACCACGCTAGGGTGTCCTCCTGAACCCGCTCCAGCACCACCTGCAACGGGGCAGCCAAGTAAAGTGGCCCCAGGGGGTCCCCCTGCTGCGTGCCCTCCTTCGACTTGACAAATCGCATCACCGAGCCATCAACGCCCCCCAGCCGAAACCCCAGGTTCGTGTCCACCCCATAACAAAGGTCCGTCCATGCCCACAGCTCCGGGAAGTCCCGCTCGATAGCCTCAAACATTGCCTCACGGTGCACCGCATTGAAGGCATTCCTGGTATCTGCCTTGACACAGACCCATTCCGGGTGCCGGTCCAGGGCCGCCTGAACAGTGTGGACCCCCAGGTCCGCCCCTCCCTTCACCGCAACCCCAATCTGGGCCGCCCGCAGTCCACCATGCTCATCATCCTGTCGACGCCCACAAAATCGAGCCCTGAGGGCCTTCGCACGCTGCCTGCATATGACCTTCGCCACTAGCTTCCGGAGAACTTCGCCACACGCAATGGGCCGGACGTTGACGCCGAGGTCGTCCTTCAGCAACGCCACTAACCTAGCGCCTGCCAACCACTCCCGAACCCCCGCCGGGGCCCGACCTGCCGCCAGATGGTTGCATACCTCCAACAGTGCATCTCGCCCACCAGAGACATGGACCGCCCACATATGCTCCCAGCGCCACTGAGAGCTGCCCGGTCCCGAGGCCCGCGGCAGGTTACTCATTACATCATCGAACGTCTTCTCATCCAGTTCAAGCGCCTGCCCCCGAAGCTCCCGCCGGCGATCCTCTCCCACATCTTGCCTCCTGCCTGTCCCAGCCGGGTGCAACCGCTCCAGCTTCAGCAACGTCTCCTCCGTCGCTGGTGCCAGCTTGGCCAACTCCAGCCTCTTTGCTGCCTTTCCCAGCTGCCCCGCCTTCACCAACCGCACAGCATCTCGCAGCACCCATTCCTCATCCGCCTCGGCCACAGCTCGTCGATCCCCCGGCACCTCCGCATGCAGCCCCTCCCACACGCCGCGTAGGAAGCGGGCGCAACGCTCCTTAATGACCTGGGCCACACCCTGCTTCACCCCCTGCTGGACCGGCTGAAGAACCAGGCGCGGGAGTAAAAAGAACAGCTTGTAGGCCTCGACGTCCTCTGTGTCCACCCGCATCCTCCGAAGCGCGACCATCACACACTCGGTGAACAGTCCCCACAACTTCTTCGGCACCATCAGGGAAGGGAAGTCGCTCACAGCACACTCGTCGACACTCAGTCCTCGCAGCCATGTCCACCCCGCCTCTCCAAGCCCATCCGGGTCCCCCACCAAGCTCTCGCCTCCGTGCTGCCCCTGCGCCCGCCCCGCCGCCCGTGGATTGCCCCGGCCCCCACTGCCGCCTCCCCCCTGAGCCGGCGCACAACGCTGAGCATAACTAGCCAGACAGCCCCCACCCCGACCTTGATGCTGCCGCAATCCAGTCTCCGAGAGGATATGTCCACAGCTCTGCTCAGGGCACCGCGTGAGCCTCGCCGCAGACAGCAGAAGCCCCGATGCGTCAGGATGGCTCCGCCGAAAATGCTCCGTCAGGGCTCGTCTGCTTCCTAGGGCCCCCACTGAGCACCCCGGCACCGAGCAGACCACACCCCCCACCCGCTGTCCTGCCCCCTTCCGCCCGCCACTTCCCTCGAGCTGCGCCGACCCACTAGTCCCTCCCGAGGCACCCCCCAACGGTCTCAGTGGCTCCACAGCCCCTCCCACACCCGCCACATCAGCCCCGCGCTCTGCCCCCACCGTCCTCGTTCCTAACCTTACCCAGTGGACACCCTCACCCGCCACCCCCACGGCCTCCTCACCACCCAACTGTTCCACCGCTACAGCACCACTCCCAAGATCAACGCTAACCCCATCCGAACGCCCCGACAGTTCCAACCGAAGTGACAGACGAGGGCCCTCCACGCCCTCTCCGCTGCTCACTGCCATCCCACCCGCCAGACCATCCACTCCGGCCCGGTCCTCCCCGCTGACCCCCTCAGTTTCGCCACCCGCACCCGCGCCCGCATCCCCCCGAGGCAACCGCCGCCAACCCATAAGCAAGCCCTTCTCCGCCTCCCTGCTCCAGCCACCAACCGTCTTCACCCCGACGCGCCGCCCACCACCCCGCCTGGACAGGAAACCGTCATGATCACCCGGGCCTCTCGGCCTGTCCTCCAGGAACACCTCCTCTCTCTCCGGGTTCCCATCAAGGTACTCAATCACCGTCGCCCCCTCCACAGATGCCCCCCCCCCTAACCGTCCACCATACCAGCTGCGCTCACCTGGCCAATACACCTCCACCAGGGTGCCCACTGGCAACGCCGCCATCGCTGGGCCTACACTTTGCCCAGCCGATCTCCCACCATCAACACGCCTTTCATTATTTACACTATCCGTGACCGCCAGGTCCGCCGCCTGCCCAACCGCCCCTTCCATATTTACACTATAAACAAACCCCTCATTCGCCCGATTACCTTCATCAGAACTCATAGTCATAATTCATTCATTCGAACACTACGCCCAGTGACGCTCACCACCTGCCACCAAGCCGAAAAACCAAAACCAAAATCGAGCCAAAAAACAGCATCCGGAAACTCATCGCCATGGAATTGCAACCGGCCGTGGCCTTAGGAGTCCTGCCTCTCACCCCGGGGGATTGGGCGGGCAGGTGCTGACGCCAGCAGAGGCATCCGTCAGATACAAATGTATCCAATATACTGGACAGTCAGCTGGGTTGGCCTGGATGGGCGCTCTATGCCAACCGCGCGGAGGGCTGTCTGTGCAAAAGTAACCGCGCCCCGAAGGTCTCCGGTACCCTCGACCGTTGCTATTGATGCAAAATCCATCTGCTGTTGGCTCCCCAAACAAATATATGAAACCATGCCTGCACAGGCGCAAAATGTGTACACAACTCGAACAACACGTGTGTGCGTGAAACCCAAGACCGGATCTGGACCGTAGAGAGCAACGGCAAGCGACGGCCACCACACCAGAAGTGCGGATTCGTTCTTACAGGCCCGGGTCCAGACCACACCCAACTGACACCACCGCTAACACAACCAACACAATCAACACAAGAAGGAGAACACACAACCAAGGCTCCGATCGGCGAAGGCAGCAGCCAACACCCTGCACTCGGATGCCTCAGCAGGGAACCCCGAGCGCTATCAACCGACACCACACGTAACCCTAGCCGTGTGGGGGGGTCATACCCCTCAGCCGGCAAACGCTCCCCCCTCCATTCTTTGTCCCCCCGCCAATCCGGCGAGGGTTAGGCCCCGGGGGGAGGGCCCTTGTGTGTGTGTGTGATTGGGTTGTTTTTTTGACATGGGGTGTCCATGCTGTGTGGTGTGACCGCATTCATGGCATAACCATGGACCAACGGGTCCCATCCATCGACCGTGCGTGAGCCACTGGGGGGCATGCCAGCAGGGTTCGCTTACTCCGTAACCCAAGGGACCAACTATTGTTGGGCGATGATCGGTCACATCGTTTCATCTTTCCATGCTGCTTTGCATCTGGGTTGGGAATATGTATGAGTTTGTGGTATCTTGTCACGACCCCGCCCTGCTCTTGATTTGCTTCTCACATCCACTGGGATGATGGTGGGCTGGCTTTTGTTGGCCGATCTCATGCCGTTCAGTGAGTGATTGGGTTTGGACTTTGGTGCACGAAGATTGGTGCAGTTTTTCGTATCACACATATGATTGGTTGAAATTTGATCCGCTGGCTGGTGACGTGGCACCTCTGAGCCTGCACCGGAGGTCCACACCGCTCACGGTTCGCGGTAACACCGGGGAGTTGCAGGTGATGGAAGGGGACATGGTGAATCTCGACGTCACCTCCCCGGCGGCGACCCTCGCGCTCGGGCTGATGTTCCTCAAAACAAATGACGTGGCGGTGGCTGGGCGGCTATCCATCCCCGACACGCAGTTCGCCCTTGACTACGTCCGCCCAGACTTCATTCTCCTCCGCCTCACTGCTCGCAGGTATCCTCGGGGTCCGCCCGGCGTCACCGCAAGCCATCTCCTTGACTCTCCCGGCCCGGCGTCGCCGCAGGCCATCTCCTTGACTCTCCCGGCCCGGCGTCACCGCAGGCCATCTCCTTGACTCTCCCGGCCCGGCGTCGCCGCAGGCCATCTCCTTGACTCTCTCCCGGCCCGGCGTCACCGCAGGCCATCTCCTTGACTCTCCCGGCCCGGCGTCACCGCAGGCCATCTCCTTGACTCTCCCGGCCCGGCGTCGCGCAGGCATCTCCCTTGACTCTCCGGCCCGGCGTCACCACAGGCATCTCCTTGACTCTCTCCCGGCCCGGCGTCGGCGCAGGCCATATCCTTGACTCTCTCCCGGCCCGGCGTCGGCGCAGGCCATCTCTTGACTCTCCCGGCCCGGTGTCACCGCAGGCTATCTCTGACTCTCCCCGGGCCCGCGCCGTCGCAGGCCATCTCCTTGACTCTCCGGCCCGGCGTCACACAAGCCATCTCCTTGACTCTCCCGGCCCACCACAGGCCATCTCCTTGACTCTCTCTCTCCCGGCCCGGGCGTCGGCGCAGGCCATCTCCTTGACTCTCCCGGCCGGCGTCGCGCAGGCCATCTCCTTGACTCTCTCTCCGGTGGCGGCGGTCACCGCAGGCCATCTCCTTGACTCCCTCCCGGCGTCACCGCAAGTGACTCTCACCGCAGGCTGACTCCATCTCCTGACTCCTCCCGGCCCGGCGTCGCCGAGGCCATCCCTTTACTCTCCCGGCCCGCGCCACCGCAGGCCATCTCCTTGACTCCCCGGCCCGGCGTCGCCGCATGCCATCTCCTTGACTCCCCCGGCCCGGCGTCGCCGCAGGCCATCTCCTTGCCTCCCCTGGCCCGGCGTCACTGCAGGCCATCTCCTTGACTCCCCCGGCCCGGCGTCACCGCAGGCCATCTCCTTGACTCTCCCGGCCCGGCGTCACCGCAGGCCATCTCCTTGACTCCCCCGGCCCGGCGTCGCCGCAGGCCATCTCCTTGCCTCCCCTGGCCCGGCGTCACTGCAGGCCATCTCCTTGACTCCCCCGGCCCGGCGTCACCGCAGGCCATCTCCTTGACTCTCCCGGCCCGGCGTCACCGCAGGCCATCTCCTTGACTCCCCCGGCCCGGCGTCGCCGCAGGCCATCTCCTTGACTCTCCCGGCCCGGCGTCGCCTCAGATGGCGACTCTCTCCCGGCCCGGCGTCACCGCGGGCCATCTCCTTGACTCTCCCGGCCCGGCGTCACCGCAGGCCATCTCCTTGACTCCCCAGCCCGGCGTCACCGCAGGCCATCTCCTTGACTCCCCCGGCCTGGCGTCACCGCAGGTCATCTCCTTGACTCTCCCGGCCCGGCGTCACCGCAGGCCATCTCCTTGACTCTCCCGGCCCTGCGTCACCGCCGGATGGTGACAGCACCCTTGTCAGCGAGTGCTGGGTTGTACGCCGTCAGCCACGTGGCGCGGAGGCCTTGCTGGGTCACGAGATCTTGGATACTCGGCCATTGTTGGACAGTCCGTGTTCGCAGCTCGGCCTGTTCCATCGGCTTCACTGGCTGTCCCAAAGAGCGGAAACATGCGCCACGTGGATGGACGAGTGGAAACATGCGCCACGTGGATGGACGAGCGGAAACATGTGCCACGTGGATGGACGAGCGGAAACATGTCCACGTGGATACAAGAGTGTGCTGCTTGGCTTCTGTGGATGAGAAAAGATTCGATTGATGTGAGAACGGGGGAGAGGGGCAATGCCGGGGTGCAGCCTTATTTTGTGGGATGCCATCCGGCCGACGAAGGAATGGGTGGAGGCGCAGCTCCCCGAGCTGCTACAAGGTGAGGCTGCGTCGCTGGAGGCGGTGCGGCGCTTGAATGCGCACTGCCGCGGCAAAGGCGCTTGAGAGAAGGCGAGGATCCGCTCGATGGAGTGCAGTGCAGTGCGGACGGACCAGGACCGAGGGCGGGCCCAACAAGGGTGCTAGGGTGTGGGGCATGCAGGCGCATTGGACGGTGGAGATGAGGCAACGGCGCGGGCGCGGATGATGCGCGGAGCACGGGGAGTGCGGGCGGCGGAGGACGACATCGACCGCGAGGCGCTCGCCCAGGCGCACGCCAACGCTCTGGCGGGCGCGTGCATGTCTCTGGGCCTACGCTACGCTGGTCTGCCCTCTTGGCCCTTCCCTGAGACCCCCCCTGACACCCCTCAGAACACCGAGACCCTTGCCTCCCATTGATCCTCACCCCCTGACGGGCTCCCAAACAAGAAGGCCTTCAGGCCGCGAGCCTTTAAAACGCAGAAGCGGACAGCGCAGAGCTCTCCATGCTGGAAACAAGCCGAGGCTCTTGAGGCCGTCGGCCTTTCACACAGTGTAGGCACTTGTCCCTGTCCTCGCACTTCTATAAGGGGTGCTCTCCTTGCACTTGTCCCTGTCCTCGGGCTTCTATAAGGGTGCTCTCCTTGCACTTGTCCCTGTCCTCCTTTGGCCGCTACAACAAGGGGTGCTCTCCTTGCACTTGTCCTGTGTCCTCGGGCTTCTATAAGGGATGCTCTCCTTGCACTTGTCCCCTGTCCTCAGGCTTCTATGAGGGTGCTCTCCTTGCACTTGGCTCCTGTCCTCGGGTTTCTATAGGGGTGCTCTCCCCTTGCACTTGTCCTGTCCTCGGGCTTCTATAAGAGGTGCTCTCCTTTGCATTGTCCCTGTCCTCGGGCTTCTAGAGGTGCTCTCTGCACTTGTCCCTGTCCTCGGGCTTCTATAAGGGGTGCTCTCCTTGCACTTGTCCCTGTCCTCGCGCTTCTATAAGGGGTGCTCTCCTTGCATTTGGGTTTCGGCAGCACATTTGGTCTGCACAACCTGCTCAGCGTAGTCCAGGGATTGCTGGAGAACCTTCGGTGGCGCGCCTCGGTCTCACAAACGCACTCGCAGTCGAGGGTGGCATCAAGTTCCCGATGACACAACGACGGCTTCTTTCTTACCCAACGATTTTTCAAAGCGATAGATTGTCAGCAAACTCAAGTTTAAGCTGGGAGGGGTCACTGCCGTTGATTCCGCACGCCGCGCGGCACAGGAGGACGCAGCCTAGAGGGTCGCCACACTCCCTGTTTGACCTTCCGCTTGCTTCGTGTTGGTCGGATCATGATGCATCAACGATCACCCCCTGGGCGGCCGCTGGGGGAGGCTCCTGGACCTCAGGTGTCTCACTTGGACAGGAGCGCACCAAGCTGTGGTGCATTGTGGTGCATGCTTCCCCTCTTATTGGTGGTCGGGTAAAACGCAACGAAGGACAAGTTGCACTTTGCGGCGTCACGCGTGAACTATACGAAGGGCGAGACGCAGTTCAGGGCGTCACGCGTGAGCTATGCGCAGGGTGAGTCGCAGTTCGGGGCGTCACGCGTGAACTATGCGCAGGGTGAGTCGCAGTTCGGGGCGTCACGCGTGAACTATGCGCAGGGTGAGTCGCAGTTCAGGGCGTCACGCGTGAACTGTGCGCAGGGTGAGTCGCAGTTCTGGGCGTCACGCGTGAACTATGCGCAGGGTGCGTCGCAGTTCAGGGCGTCACGCGTGAACTATGCGCAGGGTGAGTCGCAGTTCGGGGCGTCACGCGTGAACTATGCGCAGGGTGAGTCGCAGTTCGGGGCGTCACGCGTGAACTATGCGCAGGGTGAGTCGCAGTTCAGGGCGTCACGCGTGAACTGTGCGCAGGGTGAGTCGCAGTTCTGGGCGTCACGCGTGAACTATGCGCAGGGTGCGTCGCAGTTCAGGGCGTCACGCGTGAACTATGCGCAGGGTGAGTCGCAGTTCGGGGCGTCACGCGTGAACTATGCGCAGGGTGAGTCGCAGTTCGGGGCGTTTTTTCTGCCGTTGCATGCTTATATACTCATTGCTTTGGTCACTGCAGTTGTACACATGCATGTGGTCACTGCAGTTGTACACATATGTTTGGTGAAAACCGAACCGAATCTGGACAGGCGTGGTCCTATCCGTCCGCCTGTCCAGAGCTCCCACCGGGAGGGCCGGGTCGGGAAGCTTAAAGCAAGAATAATTACAGCAACTAGTCAGATTGGAACAGTTCCAACTGATTAACAGGAATTGTTTCTTCGATTGCTTTATTCAACTCTCACAATCCTAGGCGGCCGAGTTTCGATGTGACAGTGTCATAGTCCCTCGACAACAGTGTCATACTCTCAGATCCAATGTCACTGTCAGAATAACTGCAATCTAAGGGTCGATCTAATCCGATCAGATCGGACGGTGCTGCATAACGCCTGCCATATTCCGCATAAAAACACTTCGCCTCTGTCGCTGATTCTCATCGCTTATAGCTAAACCACGCGTGAACTATGCGCAGGGTGAGTCGCAGTTCAGGGCGTCACGCGTGAACTATGCGCAGGTTGAGTCGCAGTTCGGGGCGTCACGCGTGAACTATGCGCAGGGTGAGTCGCAAACCGGGCGTCACGCGTGAACTATGCGCAGGGTGAGTCGCAGTTCGGGCGTCACGCGCGTGAACTATGCGCAGGGTGAGTCGCAGTTCAGGGCGTCACGCGGTGGCACTGTGCGCTGGGTGAGTCGCAGCCCTGGGCGTCACGCGTGAACTATGCGCAGGGTGCCGCAGGTTCAGGGCGTCACAGAACTGTGCGCAGGGTGAGTCGCAGTTCAGGGCGTCACGCGTGAATCCAGCGCAGGGTGAGCTGCAGTTCGGGCGTCACGCGTGCACTGTGCGCGGTGAGCCAGTTCTGGGCGCGTCACGCTGTAACTATGCGCAGGGTGAGTCGCAGTTCGGGCGTCACGCTGCGGAACTATGCGCAGGGTGAGTCGCAGCTGGGCGTCGCGCTGGCACCATGCAGGGTGAGTCGTGTCTGGGCGTCACGCCGTGAACGCTATGCGCAGGGTGAGTTGCAGTTCGGGCGGCCACGCGGTGGAACTGGCGCAGGGTGAGTCGTAGTTCGGGCGTCACGTGAAACTATGCGCAGGGTGAGTCGCGAAGTTCGGGCGTCACGCGTGAACTATGCGCAGGGTGAGTCGAAGTTCGGGCGTCACGCGTGAACTATGCGTTAGGTGAGTCGTAGTTCGGGCGGCCACGCGGTGAACTATGCGCAGGTGAGTCGCAGAAGTTCGGGCGTTGCCGCGTGAACTGTGCGCAGGGTGAGTCGCAGTTCTGGGCGTCACGCGTGAACTGCAGCAGGCAGGGGGTGAGTCAGCAGTTCGCGGCCACGCGTGGAACTGTGCGCAGGGTGAGTTGCAGTTCGGGCGTCACGCGTGAACTGTGCGCAGGTGAGTTGCAGTTCGGCGCCACGCCGTGAACTATGCGCAGGGTGAGTCGCAGTTCGGGGCGTCACGCGTGAACTATGCAACGACTGCCCCATTGAGAAAACGGCAATCAGCGACCATGTGCTAGGTCCTTCCCTTGTTTGCACCTACATGGACTGCTGCTATGGCCCACGCGCGTCGAACGCCAAGTGGAGGGGTGTGGGGAGGGTTGCCCTAACCATGCGGACGTGGCGCCCTGGCTACGGCCCGGGCGATCTGTGCGGACTGCCGCAGGGGCCCCTGAGGGGACATGGGGGAGCGGGTCAGGGAGTGCCAACGCGGACGCGGCGGAGCTGGTGGAGCACTACACCAATGTCTTCATGAAGTTGAAGCGCCAGGTGGCGGCTGGCTCGCCGCAAGCGCCCCCGGTGGACCGCCCCACGCTGGAGACCTGCCTGGACGTGGCGGTGCTGGCTCTGAGCATCATCATGGCCGGCACCGGCAACCTCAACACGCTCCGCCTGCTGCGCCGCCTGCGTCGCCGCCTCGACTCCACACCCGGCGGGCTCACCTACGGCAACCACATGGCCATCAGCATGGCACTCGGTGGGGCATCCGCCTTCTTCTCCAGTTGTGCACCTCTCGCTGCTCATACCCCCTGTATACCCGTGCGCTCCCTGTCTTGGTCTCCACATATTCCGGATTGATCAAGTTTGTTTGAAATATGATTCTAGATTTGGATACAATCCGGAGCACACAGTTACAGGGATGTATGAGCTGTGAGATATGCACTAATATATATATGTATATATATATGTATATATATATATATATAGACACAGTGCCTCCCCGGGGCCTAACCCTCGCCGGATTGGCGGGGGGACAAAGAATGGAGGGGGGAGCGTTTGCCGGCTGAGGGGTATGACCCCCCCACACGGCTAGGGTTGCGTGTGGTGTCGGTTGGTAGCGCTCGGGGTTCCCTGCTGAGGCCTCCGAGTGCAGGGTGTTGGCTGTTGCCTTCGCCGATCGGAGCCTTGGTTGTGTGTTCTCCTTCTTGTGTTGATTGTGTTGGTTGTGTTAGCGGTGGTGTCGGTTGGGTGTGGTCTGGACCCGGGCCCGTAAGGACGAATCCGCACTTCTGGTGTGGTGGCCGTCGCTTGCCGTTGCTCTCTACGGTCCAGATCCGGTCTTGGGTTTCACGCACACACGTGTGGTTCGAGTTGTGTACATATTTTGCGCCTGTGCAGGCATGGTTTCATATATTTGTTTGGGGAGCCAACAGCAGATGGATTTTGCATCAACAGCAACGGTCGAGGGTACCGGAGACCTTCGGGGCGCGGTTACTTTTGTACAGACAGCCCTCCGCGCGGTTGGCATAGAGCGCCCATCCAGGCCAACCCAGCTGACAGTCCAGTATATTGGATACATTTGTATCTGACGGATGCCTCTGCTGGCGTCAGCACCTGCCCGCCCAATCCCCCGGGGTGAGACGCAGGACTCCTAAGGCCACGGCCGGTTACAAATCCATGGCGATGAGTTTCCGGATGCTGTTTTTTGGCTCGATTTTGGTTTTGGTTTTTCGGCTTGGTGGCAGGTGGTGAGCGTCACTGGGCGTAGTGTTCGAATGAATGAATTATGACTATGAGTTCTGATTATGAAGGTAATCGGGCTAATGAGGGGTTTATTTATAGTGTAAATATGGAAGGGGCGGCTGGGCAGGCGGCGGACCTGGCGGTCACGGATAGTGTAAATAATGAAAGGCGTGTTGATGGTGGGAGATCGGCTGGGCAGAGTGTAGGCCCAGCGATGGCGGCGTTGCCAGTGGGCACCCTGGTGGAGGTGTATTGGCCAGGTGAGCGCAGCTGGTATGGTGGACGGTTAGGGGGGGGGGCATCTGTGGAGGGGGCGACGGTGATTGAGTACCTTGATGGGAACCCGGAGAGAGAGGAGGTGTTCCTGGAGGACAGGCCGAGAGACCCGGGTGATCATGACGGTTTCCTGTCCAGGCGGGGTGGTGGGCGGCGCGTCGGGGTGAAGACGGTTGGTGGCTGGAGCAGGGAGGCGGAGAAGGGCTTGCTTATGGGTTGGCGGCGGTTGCCTCGGGGGGATGTGGGCGCGGGTGCGGGTGGCGAAACTGAGGGGGTCAGCGGGGAGGACGGGGCCGGAGTGGATGGTCTGGCGGGTGGGATGGCAGTGAGCAGCGGAGAGGGCGTGGAGGGCCCTCATCTGTCACTTCGATTGGAACTGTCGGGGCGTTCGGCTGGGGTTAGCGTTGATCTTGGGAGTGGTGCTGTAGCGGTGGGACAGTCGGGTGGTGAGGAGGCCGTGGGGGTGGCGGGTGAGGGTGTCCACGGGGTAAGGTTAGGGACGAGGACGGTGGGGGCAGAGCGCGGGGCTGATGTGGCGGGTGAGGGAGGGGCTGTGGAGCCACTGAGACCATTGGGGGGTGCCTCGGGAGGGACTAGTGGGTCGGCGCAGCTCGAGGGAAGTGGCGGGCGGAAGGGGGCAGGACAGCGGGTGGGGAATGTGGTCTGCTCGGTGCCGGGGTGCTCAGTGGGGGCCCTAGGAAGCAGACGAGCCCTGACGGAGCATTTTCGGCGGAGCCATCCTGACGCATCGGGGCTTCTGCTGTCTGCGGCGAGGCTCACGCGGTGCCCTGAGCAGAGCTGTGGACATATCCTCTCGGAGACTGGATTGCGGCAGCATCAAGGTCGGGGTGGGGGCTGTCTGGCTAGTTATGCTCAGCGTTGTGCGCCGGCTCAGGGGGGAGGCGGCAGTGGGGGCCGGGGCAATCCACGGGCGGCGGGGCGGGCGCAGGGGCAGCACGGAGGCGAGAGCTTGGTGGGGGACCCGGATGGGCTTGGAGAGGCGGGGTGGACATGGCTGCGAGGACTGAGTGTCGACGAGTGTGCTGTGAGCGACTTCCCTTCCCTGATGGTGCCGAAGAAGTTGTGGGGACTGTTCACCGAGTGTGTGATGGTCGCGCTTCGGAGGATGCGGGTGGACACAGAGGACGTCGAGGCCTACAAGCTGTTCTTTTTACTCCCGCGCCTGGTTCTTCAGCCGGTCCAGCAGGGGGTGAAGCAGGGTGTGGCCCAGGTCATTAAGGAGCGTTGCGCCCGCTTCCTACGCGGCGAGTGGGAGGGGCTGCATGCGGAGGTGCCGGGGGATCGACGAGCTGTGGCCGAGGCGGATGAGGAACGGGTGCTGCGAGATGCTGTGCGATTGGTGAAGGCGGGGCAGCTGGGAAAGGCAGCGAAGAGGCTGGAGTTGGCCAAGCTGGCACCAGCGACGGAGGAGACGTTGCTGAAGCTGGAGCGGTTGCACCCGACTGGGACAGGTAGGAGGCAAGATGTGGGAGAGGATCGCCGGCGGGAGCTTCGGGGGCAGGCGCTTGAGCCGGATGAGAAGACGTTCGATGATGTAATGCGTAATCTGACGCGGGCCTCGGGACCGGGCAGCTCTCAGTGGCGCTGGGAGCATATGTGGGCGGTCCATGTCTCTGGTGGGCGAGATGCACTGTTGGAGGTGTGCAACCATCTGGCGGCAGGTCGGGCCCCGGCGGGGGTTCGGGAGTGGTTGGCAGGCGCTAGGTTAGTGGCGTTGCTGAAGGACGACCTCGGCGTCAACGTCCGGCCCATTGCGTGTGGCGAAGTTCTCCGGAAGCTAGTGGCAAAGGTCATATGCAGGCAGCGTGCGAAGGCCCTCAGGGCTCGATTTTGTGGGCGTCGACAGGATGATGAGCATGGTGGACTGCGGGCGGCCCAGATTGGGGTTGCGGTGAAGGGAGGGGCGGACCTGGGGGTCCACACTGTTCAGGCGGCCCTGGATCGGCACCCGGAATGGGTCTGTGTTAAGGCAGATGCCAGGAATGCCTTCAATGCGGTGCACCGTGAGGCAATGTTTGAGGCTATCGAGCGGGACTTCCCGGAGCTGTGGGCATGGACGGACCTTTGTTATGGGGTGGATGCGAACCTGGGGTTTCGGCTGGGGGGCGTTGATGGCTCGGTGATGCGATTTGTCAAGTCGAAGGAGGGCACGCAGCAGGGGGACCCCCTGGGGCCACTTTACTTGGCTGCCCCGTTGCAGGTGGTGCTGGAGCGGGTTCAGGAGGGACACCCTAGCGTGGTCATCTTTGCCTACTTGGATGACGCTTTCTTCCTGGGCCCTCCGGTTGAAGCGGCGCTCGCGTATGAGACTTATATGGAGGAGGCAGTGGCGATTGGCCTGGATATTCAGCCGGTGAAGTCAGCGGCTTTCTCGCCTGAGGGGGACGCCAGTTGCTTCGAGGCCGGGATGCCGGGTGCACGGGGGGAGCTGGACTTCATCGATGTCTTGGGGGTGCCGGTGGGGAAGGCAGAGGCGGTCAGTGTGGAGATGTTGAAGAAGGTGGAGGAGCTATGTGGCATCTTGCCCCTCTTAAACAAGCTTGGGCATGCGCAGGCCCAGGGGCTCCTGCTTCGATTCTGTGCCCACCCGAGGCTGGGGTTCTGGCTGCGAGGTGTGCCGCCGGAGATGATGCGGGAGGCGGCTGAGGAGCATGACAGGAGGATGCAGGGGGCGTTGCGGGACTTGCTGCCTGGCGGTGGATTGGCGTGGCATTCCTGTGAGTTTGCCACCCTCCCGCATGGGATGGGCCTGACTAAGGCGGCGAGGGTGAGCAGTGCGGCCTGGCTTGGCGGGTTTGCGCAAGTCTGGGAGGATATGCGGGAGCTCTTTCCAACAGTGACGGCGGGGACCGAGGACCTCGGGGCTGAGAGCGACTTGCCGTATGTAATTCTTTGCAAGCGGCCATGCAGAAGGTGTCGGAGGCGATGGAGGTGATTGGGAGGCGAGGGGAGCAAATGAGCATTTGCCACCACAAGTGCCAAAGGCGGACGACGTCAAGAAGTTGAGTGATTACAGCAGGTCTCAAAAACGTGCCCAACGGGTCTATGCTGCTGTCCTCCACTCTGCGGATTGGCTTTGGCTGGCTGGGCACGTGGGGGCGTCTCGGCTCCCCTGGCTTTTCTCGGTGACCTTCAACAGTATTGGGCCTGCTTTCTTGAGGGGTGTTCCATGCTGCCCAGCCCTGGAGCTCAGTTCGGCGGAATACCGGGTGGCCCTGCGACACATTCTTCATGCGGAGCAGCCCCTCCTTGGCCAAGTGGAGGAGTGCCCCGATTGTGGAGGAGAGCGGGATCCCACCGGGACACACTTACTGGCATGCCGGGGGGGAGTGGGGGTTGGGGGAGGAAATTGGTACTCTTTCATCCACCACAAACTGCAGAGGGTGCTGTTCGAGGTGGCCAAGTCTGCCTATCCCTTGGCGTCTGCATTGCACGATGACTTTGCGGGCTACCTGACCTACTCACGGAATCATTGCCCGGATGTGACAGTGCTGGATGCGGAGGGACCGGGCCAGCATGTGCTGCTTGATGTGGCCACGGCGCGGCCGATGTCAGACGCGCACCTGGGAGCGGCCATGATGGCCCCCGGGGTGGCGGCGAAGAAGGTAGAGGAGAGCAAGGTGGCGACGTACGGGGATGTCCGCACACATCACTTCATCCCCTTTGGGGTGGAGGTGTACGGTGGGCTGAGGCCTGCGGCGTATGGATTCCTTCGGGAGACGCAGCGGCGCTTCAGGGAGCGGCGGTACATGGAGGCGAACGCGGAAGGGGGAGAGCAGGTGGATGGCAATGGGGACGAGGACGAGGACGAGGACGAGGAAGCGGCACGTGGCGGGGCGGTGGGCTGGAAGGAGAAGTGGGTCCGGCTGCTTTCTTTCGCGCTTGCACGGGGGGTTGCAGGGCTGATCATCAGGCGGGCTGTAGGGCGATGTCCGGCCGGAAGTGGGTGGCGTTGGGCTGGCGGAGGGCGTGTGGGAGGAGGCATGGGCCCGGACCTGGATCGGGGGGAGGCGAACCGACGGGAAGGGGCGGAGAGGTTGGCACTGATGGACAGAGCGTGGGAGGACGCGCTCGAGGAGACAGACTATGCCACGCAGGATGGGTCTGGCGGTGGGACGCAGGAATCTGAGGGAACGCAGCGTGAGCGGTCTCGGCAGGCTCCCGATGAGGCAGGCGAGGCAGGCGCGATGGCATCGAGGCTTTTGGAGAGCATGGAGGACGTGCGGCGGGAGGTGGAGCATCTGGGCACTGTGGGGGATCAAGGAGGGGGCACCGCTGAGGCGCGATCTGGAGGGGCGCGGGCAGGCATAGGCGGGCTCAGCCAGGCGGCGTCAAGTGTCGAGGATATCTTGAATGAGTGGGATGACCTTTTGTCGCCGGGCCCGGGGAGTGGGGTCTGGACTCAGGAGCAGAGTGGGGCCTCGCCGGAGCAAGCAATGGCCTTGGCTGAGGGAGGGGTGGCCACCTTGATGGGGGCGAGCAGGCGGGTGGCCGGCCTTCTTGGAGGGGTTGATGGCATGGGGGGAACTGATGAGGATGACGGGGGAGATGTGAGGAGGTCCGCGGGTGGAGATGACACACGCCGGGCCCCTCAGAGCCCGGGGGCCCATCCTGGCAGCGATGACCACTTACAACAGGTTGCACGGCAGCATACGGCATCTCATCAGCTTCCGCGCCCACCGGGCAAGGTTGCTGGCCGTGCCGGAACTAACAGTGAGCAGCTGTCGGGAAGGCGACGACCGGGTGGTGAACTATCGGCCACCGGGAGGGCTTGGGACACACAGGCAACTGTGGGGATGGGACCCCAAGTAGAAACAGTGCGGCGTGACAGTTACAGCGCAAGTGTGGAGCGCATTACTCAAGTTCGCGGCCACCTCGCAAGGCAATCGGCGCAAGGGCTCCAGTCACGGGGAGTTGGTGCTGGGGTTAGAGGGCTACAGGCGCAAGTCGATGGCGGATGCGCAAGTTTGGATGAGGGCAACCCAGTTTATCATTCTCAGCCCCTTGGGACAGCGCTTGGGCATTCTGGCCGTGGCGTGGGTGGGCAAGCTCTCTTGAGACCAGGCTGTAGGGGGCAGCGGGGTGATGTGGGGTGTGGGCTTGGTGGTGGAGGGGTGGCTCGATTGGCGGAGGTGAGCCGGCTCCAGAGACACAGCAGCAGTGCGCCGGCAGGACAGCCGCAGAGGGGCTCAGGTGGCCCAGTGAGGCTCAGGGAGCAGAGGGGTGGTCTTGCGCGTGGGCTTGGTGGTGGAGATATGGCTCGCGCAGCTCGGGGGGCAGGGATGAACCGGCTTCAGGCACAAGGCGGCAGTGCGCTGGCGGTGCAGATGCAGAGGGGCTCGGGTGGCTCAGCGAGGCTTAGGGGGTCCCATTCTTCACTAGTGAGCTCCGGAGAATCCGGATGAGTGTCCCGAAGTGTGTGCTGAATCCTTTGATCCCCGGCGTGGGTACATAGTGCAGTCTCCTGTGGCTACGGGGTGCCAAAGGATTCGCAAGGATAAGCACACACACTACCCTGTGGGGATGGGACCCCAAGTAGGAACAGTGCGGCACGACAGTTGTACGGCAAGTGTGGAGCGCATTGCTCAAGTTCGCAGCTTCCTCGCAAGGCAATCACAGCAAGGGCTTCAGTCATGTGGAGTTGGTGCAAGGGGTAGAGGGCTGCAGGCGCAAGTTGGTGGTGGGTGCGCAAGTTCGGATGAGGGCAACCCAGTTTATCATTCTCAGCCCCTTGAGACAGCCCTTGGACATTCTGGCCGTGGCGTGGGTGGGCAAGCTCTCTTGAGACCAGGCTCTAGGGCGTGTAGGGGGCAGCGGGGTGTTGTGGGATGTGGGCTTGGTGGTGAAGGGGTGGCTCGATTGGCGGAGGTGAGTCGGCTTCAAAGACACAGCAGCAGTGCGCCAGCAGGGCATTTGCAGAGGGGCGCAGGTGGCCCAATGAGGCTCAGGGAGCAGAGGGGCAGTCCTATGCGTGAGCTTGGTGGTGGAGATATAGCTCGCGCAGCTCGGGGGGCGGGGATGAGGCGGCTTCAGGCAAAAGGCAGCTGTGCGCTGGCGTTGCGGATGCAGATGGGCTCGGGTGGCTCAGCGAGGCTTAGGGGGTCCCATTCTTCACGAGTGAGCTCCGGAGATTCCGGATAAGTGTCCTGAAGTGTGTGTTGAATCCTTTGATCCCCGGCGTGGGTACATAGTGCAGCTGGTCTTCTGCGGCTACAGGATGCCAAAGGAGTCGGTATAAGGATAAGCGCACGCACACGTGCAGCCGTCTTTGCGTGCCATGGGTGCTGGGAAGACGGTCCAAGGATAAAGCACAAAGGCCAGCCACACACAGGGGGTCCCATTCTTCACGAGTGAGCTCCGGAGATTCCGGATAAGTGTCCCGAAGTGTGTGTTGACTCCTTTGATCCCCGGCGTGGGTACATAGTGCAGCCGATCTTCTGTGGCTACGTGGTGCCAAATGTATCGGTCCCAAGGATAAGCCACGCACCGTTTCCTCGGTGTGGGTACATAGGGCAGCAGATCTTCTGTGGCTACGTGGTGCCAAGGTCCAAGGATAAGTGGCACACATGTCTAAACGCGATTCCTGGAAATTTTGTGACACTGTTAGGAGGCCTGTTTCATTTGATGACTAAAGCGCCGTATGCCAGTGCCGCATTCGCCCCAGGCCGCCACCCTTTCAACAGCGCCAGATGCAACAGCACCTCTGCCTCACTCGTGGGATCGAATCCCCCTGGGCCAGGCATGCGAAGTATGTGCACGTGGCCGGCTTACAACCTAGCTGTCCGCCACATCAGCGGCTGCACGCCAGCGCTCCGCTGCAGGGCCTTCGAGGGGCCCCCGGTGGGCTCTCCGCGGCCGCCCGGCTGGCGCACTGCTTGCCGCGCAGCGTTGGACAGGCTGAAGGAGGAGGAGCTTGCTGCGGGGCGCGGGGCGGCCTCCGCAGGCTTCCTCTTCCTCGGGGGCGGGCAGCGCACCTTCGCCACAAGCAACAAGGCCATCGCAGCGCTGCTCATCGCCGTCTACCCGCGCTTCCCTACCTCCACCAGCGACAACCGCTGCCACCTGCAGGCGTTCCGCCACCTCTATGTGCTCGCTGCGGAGGCGCGCTGCGTCGAGGCGGTGGACGTGGACACGTGGCAGCCGGTGTACGTGCCGCTGTCGATAACGGTGAAGGAGGACGCGGCGCACGCGGAGGGATCCCTGCAGCGCACCACCCCGTGCCTCCTCCCGGAGCTGTCCTGCCTCAAAGAGGTGCTCCCGACCCTCCCCCCTCATTGCCCCCCTGCCCTGCCTGCCCTGCCTAGACCCCACCCCCCACCCTCCCCGACCTCCTTTCCCCTATCGCGCCGCTCATCTCACGTCCCCAGCCCTCAACTCGTGGAACCGGCAGCTGCCGCGAATCACATGGGGGCGCAGCGCAGGCTTTCACCACTCCAAGGTTGATTGAGGTTCCCCCTTGCGGTCTGCCAAGCCCACAGCCTTACCCTGGGGCCGCAGCGCTCGAGGCACGCAGCGCCTGTGCACAGGAGGGCACCGGCGCGATGCAAGCTGTGCTCCCCGCGCACAGACCCGCTCGCCCCAGAGTGCTTTCAGGGGCCTGCTGAATGCCCTGGTGATATGGCGTGGAGAAGTGGAGGGGGGTGCGCGTGGTGCAGGTGCGTGTGTGCGGACCGCGATACTGGGGGCAGTCGCTGCTCGCCGGCGACAAGGCGCTGTCCGCGCTGTTGCGATGTGGCACGCTCTATGTCAAGCGCAAGCTGGGAGCCTTGCCGTACGCTGAGGACCCCATCGGCTCCCGCTCGCTTCTCTCCCGGGCGTTCCACACGCGAGGGTCGCACACACCAGCCGCCACTGTCGTCTCCGATGGTAGCCTCCAGGATGCCCGCCCCCACCCTCCCTCGCACCCGCACGAGGGCCTCCAAGCCACCTGCCTCTACCTCCCTCGCACTCTGCCTGACGATGGCTTCCTGGCTGTATTTCTCTTGCACCCCCCTACGAGGAGATACTCGTCGCACGAGATCCGCGCCGAGATTGCAGATCCCAGCCACAGAGGCTGTGCTGTACCTGCGCAGGATGACGGCCCCGCACCGCAGCTGCGCTGACGTGGTACCCCCTGCATCTCGTGTGGTGTGCCACCAGTGGTGAGTGAGCGGGGCATGGACAGCGGAGAGTGTGCTGAGGGGACGAAGCACGAGTGCTGTTGAAGGTGACGTGGACAAGCACAAGTTCGAGATGATGAACGCGTTCTCGGCGGATCCTAGCATCCTGGGTTTCGCGGAGCACTTCTGTAGCGACAACACCGACTTCGGCTCCTTCTGCCGGTTGACACACTTCCTTTCTCCCTCTGGCCCTTGTGGCCCTTGTGGACGCAGCGCCCAAAGGAGCCCGTGAAGGCGCCTGGGTGGGGTTCTGGACCCTTCGGATGATCCTTCAGTATGGAACCCCCTTTTAGTTAGTCTTTTGCAGATCATCGAGGGCTCAATTGGTGGCAGTTATTCTTTTGCAGATCATCGA
>LGRX02030995.1:0-11884 GCA_001247695.2 Cymbomonas tetramitiformis | reverse complement strand
CCATGGCCAATACGGGTGCCACAAGGTCACATCACGCCATGGCCAATACGGGTGCCACAAGGTCACCTCACGCCATGGCCAATACGGTTGCCACAAGGTCACCTCACGCCATAGCCAATACGGGTGCCACAAGGTCACCTCACGCCATGGCCAATACGGCTGCCACAAGGTCACATCACGCCATGGCCAATACGTGCTGCCACAAGGTCACCTCACGCCATGGCCAATACGGGTTCCCCATGGTCACCTCACGCCTGGCGAACCAGTACGGGCGCCGCATGGTCACCTCACGCCATGACTACCACGGGTTCCCCATGGTCACCTTCACGCCATGGCCAGCCACGGGTGCCACAAGGTCACATCACGCCATGGCCACACGTGGTGCCACAGGGTCACCTCACGCCATGGCTAATAAGGTTGCCACATAGTCACCTCACGCCATGGCCAATACGGGTGCCGCATGGTCACCTCACGCCATGACCAATACGGGTTCCCCATGGTCACATCACGCCATGGCCAATGCGGGTGCCACAAGGTCACCTCACGCCATGGCCAATACGGTTGCCACAAGGGTACCTCACGCCATGGCCAGTACGGGTGCCACATGGTCACCCCGCGCCATGACCAATACGGGTTCCCCTCTATGAATACATCACGCCATGGCCAATACGGTTGCCACAAGGTCACCTCACGCCATGGCCAATACGGTTGCCACAAGGTCACATCACGCCATGGCCAATATGGACACCACACGATGCCCTCACGCCATGGCCAATAGACGCGCCAAAAGGTCGCCTTTCGCCACAGTGGACTTCAGCTTATGTGAAAGCAGTTGTTGAGGCCGTATTCGGTTTGCTTCTGCGTTAGGAACAGTTTTCCTTCGCAGTGGTGGAACGCGGGACATGGCCCGCCCATCCCTCCGAGCGGCCAATGGGCATCAAGCACCCCCGAGCTTGTTGTGGGTGCAGGCAGCCTTGGGCCAAAGCTCTGAGAAACCCACTTCAGCCGCACTGCAGGTGGTGCAGGATGCGGCCACAGTACAGATGGCATTGCGTACATTCTGCCTTGTCTTCCGACTCGCCAGCAAAGGACTATATATCGGCGGAGGGGATGGCAGCAAGGTGGAAGGGGGGAGATCAGGGAGCGTTGTACGCACCGCGGAAGACGGTGGGCTAACCACGATTGTCTCCTTCGTCCGCCGTGGATGGCTCTGTTCAAGCTCTGTTACTCGGGCAGGGCTGTGAGATGGGGCCGCTAATGGATTTCCCACCACGTCCGTCCCACATCCTCGTCCCCTCCCCATAAGCATGTTTAGAAACCTAAGTCGTTTAGTAAGCTAAGCATGCGCAGAGGTCGAGCTCTTCCTGGGCGATGTAAGCGATACGAATGTGGAGTGAGAGTGAACGCGCAAAGCCCGGGCAGGCGACACAAGCATTTTAGTTGTAGACGGAGGTTGACACCATGTGAAGAGGCTCGGAAGCTCAGCTGGAACTTAGAGAACCCCAAGGCCCCAAGCAAACTAAAGAGGAACAGAAATCAATCTGAAATCTTGGAAGTGCGAGCAAGCCAAAGCGGGAAAAAGCCAAAATAAGTCGACAGCCTAAGAATAGGGACCCGACCTAAGTCTAGGGGCTCGAGCGGGCCAAAGTGGGAAATGTCAAAATAAAAGTCGACAGCTTGACACCTGTAGCCGAAGAGATCTAGCGCAGCGCAGGGGTTGGCACTCTTAGCCGAGCGAGCTCGAGCGGAACAGAGGTGGCCACCCTATCCCCGGAGGTCCGAGCGAGCTCGGGCAGAAAAGAGGATGGCCACCCTATCCCCGGAAGTCAGAGGGATGGCAGATCGGATTATGACTCCCACATGTTAGGAGACTGCTTAAACTAGAGTGAAATAGAAGTGGACACCCTAAACCTATGGATCCGAATGAGCTAGGGCGGAGCAGAACTCGAAACCCTTAACCAGGAGTGCAAACAGGCAACAGCAGAACTGTGATAGTCACCCTGATCCCAGGAGTCTGAGCAAGATGCGGCGGAACCGACGATGGTACCGGTATCTGAGGAACCTTAGGGATGCCCAACTAAAGTTGAGCCGTCCAATGTTTTTAGATCGGGAACATCGGAGGTCCGAAGAGATATCTGGGGATCGACAAAGGAATGCATCGTATTTTGATCTCTGGAATCGCACACGGACTGTCGGATTCGGAATATTGTCACTGTTCAAAATAAACGGACCATATTAAGTTGTGCAGCTCTAAGAAACCTGGGTGTGGACGCGGCGCACATAGGAGCGCGCGGCCGCGAACCTGGGTGTGGACGCGGCGCACATAGGAGCGCGCGGCCGCGAACCTGGGTGTGGACGCGGCGCACATAGGAGCGCGCGGCCGCGAACCTGGGTGTGGACGCGGCGCACATAGGAGCGCGCGGCCGCGAACCTGGGTGTGGACGCGGCGCACATAGGAGCGCGCGGCCGCGAACCTGGGTGTGGACGCGGCGCACATAGGAGCGCGCGGCCGCGAACCTGGGTGTGCGCACGCGGCGCACATACCTGGGTGTGGACGCGGCGCACATAGGAGCGCGCGGCTGCGAACCTGGGTGTGGACGCGGCGCACATAGGAGCGCGCGGCCGCGAACCTGGGTGTGGACGCGGCGCACATAGGAGCGCGCGGCCGCGAACCTGGGTGTGGACGCGGCGCACATAGGAGCGCGCGGCCGCGAACCTGGGTGTGGACGCGGCGCACATAGGAGCGCGCGGCCGCGAACCTGGGTGTGGACGCGGCGCACATAGGAGCGCGCGGCCGCGAACCTGGGTGTGGACGCGGCGCACATAGGAGCGCGCGGCCGCGAATAGACAATTATTATTTGAAAAATAATAATTTGGGTTATTGTAGAAGCAATGCGCGCGAACCCTAAGTGTAGGGTCGCCAGGCCCGTCTGCCAGATTGATGCCACACTGTTGTCTGTGGCATCGGGACGGGGGGAGTCACCGATCGCCGTGATCGGTGACACGTGACATGTCTGGGCTTGACACAAGAAGTTGGTTGTTAACAACTCTCTCAGGGAGTGTCAAGCAGTTTTTCGGAATCTCAGCCTCAGGAGCAACGCTCCATCTCTGTTCTTCCTTTCTTTTGATTCCGAAAGCGTATTCGCAAAATTATTTGATATCGCGCAGCGAATATCGTATACTTTCGCTCTAGTTGCGTGGATGTCTGGGCAGTTGCAAGTTGGGCCCAGAGGATCGTACGGAAAACCTACGGAGAAAGACGCGGGAACGCAGACCGACATCTCA
The DNA here is from genome assembly GCA_001247695.2 of Cymbomonas tetramitiformis. NCBI lineage: Eukaryota > Viridiplantae > Chlorophyta > Pyramimonadophyceae > Pyramimonadales > Pyramimonadaceae > Cymbomonas > Cymbomonas tetramitiformis. The sequence goes on along the minus strand of LGRX02030995.1, from coordinate 8,599 downwards.
GGGGTGCGTGCGCCTTTGGAGGATCGTACTGACAGGAGGGACTGGTCGCACCCAGTTTTCGTACCCTGCAAGTGCAAGTTCAACTGTCCGTAATGGGACCCGCGTGATCCGTACGAAGGGTACGTTTTCCGTACGCACGGGTACCGGTGATCGAGCTGGAGGTGCCGGAAGCGGATTCGACCTTTCCGTGCTTCGTGTGCTGGGAGGGCGAAGTGTTCTCTCACGCTAAGTGGCAGACTTGGGAGCCGATTTTGAACCCGCTGCGCCGCAGGGACGGGCGCGCGTTCGTTAAAACCAACCTTTGCGCGACTTGCGCAGAAGAGGTGTGGGAGGCAGACTCAGACAGTGTTTGGTTCCCGATCGGCAGAAGTGCGACTTTTGGTCTGCGGGAGGAGATTGAGAAGCATGGCAGGCCAGCGAGGAGAAGGCGGGAGCCGGAGGATGTCATCGCCGGATGTGAACCGCACGCTAGATCAGTACCGGCGGGCGGCAGTTTGGTGTACCCGCACCAGGATCGCGGCGGTGGAGAAGCTGCTGGAGCTGGCGCACCCATCCAGGCCAACGACGAAGAGCGAGGTGCTGGAGGATCGGAGGGACATGTTGATCGAGTTCCAGCGGCTGGAGGAGGCGATCGTGGAGGACATGCCGAGGGACCTCGAGGGCCCCACCGATGATCTGGTGGAAGTGGGGCTCCTTGAGACTGATCGGCGAGTAGTGCGCGGTGAGTGGCCTTTGGGGGAGCCAGGAGGCAAGTGGGAGATCCTGCGCGGAGTGGCGGCGAAGGAGAGACACAGGGTCATGGCATGGGCTACGGCGGCGAGAGACATGCAGCAAGAGACGCGGCCTGGATCACAGGCATCTCCGAACGGGAGTGGCAGCCCCGGGTCTTCGGGGCCCTCTCCCAGAGGAGTGTTGCGCACAGAAGACGAAGTGCAGCGCATGGTAGACGCGGCGGTCGCGGCGGCGCTGGCGGGGCGTGGCCCGACCGCGGCAGCAAGGGGCGTGATCCGCCCGCGTCACTGAGAGAGGTGGCACGAGCGTCGGCGGGGAAGCGCCGTGGGTGGTCATGGGCGGAGTGTGAGCGCGTGATCACGGAGATCAGGGTGGCCGCAGCGCGCCAGGCAGCCGAGCTGGCGCGGGTGAGGCACAGCTTTGGGCGGCACCCGGCGAGGCGAGTGGAGCCATGGGAGTTCGAGCTGGTGGACAGCAAGTTTCCCGCGTGCAAGCAGGAGCAGTGCGGGCTGGAGGAGCTCCCGGAGCGCGCGAAGGTACGCACGAAGCATCTCTACGCGTACATCGACCTCGCGCTTCGGGAGCTAGCGAACATGCAGCAGGCGTTGGCAGGAGTGCCGGGGGTCGCGCAGCCGGCGTTCGACGAGGAGTGGGCAGCAGCAGCCGCAGCGAGCAGGAAGAGGCGAGCGATGCGGCAGCCTAGCGGGTCGGACGGTGAGGACAGCGAGGACGAGGAGAAGAAGCGGGCAGCAGCGAAGGCGCGATTCGGATCCCTTCGCACGGCGACGGACGAGGAGCTTCGGCGAGCGCTGGACGGCAGCCTGGCGGTGAAGGACATCACGCGCCCGCCAGGTGAGATCGCTGTGCCTGCTAGACCCTTCCTCCCCGCAGGTGGGGCGCTTAAGGGGATGGACATCCGAGTGTCGCGTCCCGGAGGCGACTACGAGGAGGGAGCCGCGGAGTGGCGATTGGACGCGAAGAGGGGGCTGGTGCTGGAGTCCAAGGCCAAGCACTGCCGTAGCTTCGACAAGTGGGACGAGACCTTCACGGTGCTGGCGTGCAAGGCCCCCGAGGATGCGCGGGACCTGCTGTTGCAGTTCCGGAAGTGGATGCGCCTGATGTCGATCGACTACGCGTGGGACCACCTCCGCAAGTTCTACGATCATCTCTGTGTGCGGATGGAGAAGGAGGCCTCCACTACCTTCGAGTTGGTGTCGTACACGGCTCATTGGGAGATGTACAAGCGGGACAAGGGCATCAAGGAGAAGGGCCACGGAGGAGGTGGTGGAGGCGGCAGCAGTAGCTGGAGCGCGGGAGGTACCGGCAGCCGCTACACGAAGAAGCCGCGGGTGTCGGACCCGGAGCAGCCGGATGCGAGTGCGGTGAAGCCGGACAAGCCCGGTAAGCGGCGAGGTGAGGACAAGCAATCGGCGAAGGCATGCTTTGATCACAACTCACAGGCGGGATGCGGGAGGAAGACCTGCAGGTTCGCTCACCACTGCGTCAAGTGTGGGAGCAAGAACCACGTGCACTACGAGGGCCACGAGTGCACGGCGCCGGCGGGTGCCCGTGTGTGATGGGACGGGCGGTGGAGCCCGGGGGAGGCCACGCCCCCGGGGGAGCCGGAAGGTGGCGGAGGGGCGCAGGGGGCGCCAGAAGGGGAGATCGTCGTGGAGCCGGAGGAGGAGCGCGAAGATGGCGTGACGATGGCGAGCGGCGATCAGGAGCCCGAGCCTGCAGGCGAGGCGTGCGAGATGCAGGTGGAGGACGCGGGGCCGTGGTGGGCACGGCTTCGGAGACTGCTGGTAGCACCGGTGTGGGATGCAGCGGGGGCGCCGTTACCGGCGGCGCCGGCTGCGGCGCCGGCGCCGGCGGTGTCCCCGGCGGGTACCGGGTGCGGTGAGCACTACCCGGCGGTGGCGGAGTCGAGGTCGGCGAGGTGGCCGGCATTGCGTGCAGCGATTGTGGAGGGCGCCAAGGCGCGGGGCCTTTCCGGTACGGGCACGACGGAGGAGGAGCGCGCTCGCTTCCAGCAGGAGGTGCGCGATGTGGGAGCGCAAGTACCGCTGATGTCGGAGAGAGCGCACCTTCTCGCAGAGGCGCTGAAGGATTGGCCAGACGTGGCTTTCCTGGTGCGAGGTGCGGCATGTGGCGTCGGTTTCCCCTTTGCAGGCGAGGAGCCGGACGAGCCGTACATCGTGGAGAATTACGTAGGAGACGAGCACGCGGAGGCCATGACCGCGGAGCTTGCGAAGGAGATGGCCGCGGGGAGGATCTTCGACGCTCGCGACTGGCTACCGCGGGGCGTGGCGGCCCTCGGGATGGTGGAGCGACTCCGCAAGGGGAAGCTCAAGTACCGTCCCGTTTGGGACTACTCGCGGCCTTCGTTCGTCGGCGTCAACGACTGGATCGAGCTCCAGAAGGACGAGTTCACGACAGTCAAGGACGCGTACGCGCTGCTACGACCGGGCATGTACATGGTGAAGGTGGATCTGGAGGAGGCGTACAGGTCGTTGCCCGTCGCGTCGCAGTACTGGGCAGGGCAGTGCTTCCAGTGGCGCGGCAAGCGGTACATGGACACGCGCAGCCCTTTCGGGAACCGCGCGTTGCCAGGCATCTTCATGCGCTACACGCGGGCGATTGTGGCGTGGATGCAGGCGCAGGGGGTGCCGTGCGTCGGGTACTTGGATGACTTCTTCATGGTGGCGCGCACGGCAGCTGAGGCTCAGGAGATGTTGGACCTCTTGATCGAGTTCGTGACCATGTTGGGCTTCAAGGTGAACCGGGCCAAGCGTGAGGGTCCGGCGCAACGTCTGGAGTTCCTTGGCGTGTTGCTGTGCACCGACGGCGAGACATGCACCGCGTCGATCGACGAGGAGCGCGTGCAGCAGGTGACGGACAAGCTGCGGGAGATGCGCGCGGAGGCGGCGACGGGACCGGTGCGCAGGCGCAAGCTCGAGTCGCTGCTCGGGCTGCTGGCGTTCTGCGCGCAAGTGGTGTGGGGCCTGTCGCTCTACACGCGGCAGGGCTTCGCGCTCGTCGCGGCGACGGCCGGCAGGTCGCGCGTGACGGTGAGCACGGGCGTGATGCAGGACCTGAAGGTGGTGGAGCGCGTCATCCGGCTCTACAACGGGCGCAAGGTGGTGTTGCACAAGGAGGACGTGCACGAGGACGCCTTCGCGACGGACGCGTCGCTGAGGAAGGGGATGGGCGGTCATTGCCAGCCCGACTACTTCCTCGTCTCGTGGGAGGACCTGGCGGAGATGCCGCAGCGCGACTTCTACCCGTTCACGAGCAAGGCGAAGTCCCACATCAACTACCTCGAGCTCTTCGCGGTTTGGTGGGCGCTGGCGCTGTGGGCGCACAGGCTGTCGGGGTGGACGCTGGTGGTACGGATCGACAACCAGTGCGCGCTCACGCAAGTGGACAAGTTCTGGGGGCCGGTCGAGTACATCCCGCTGCTGCGCAAGATCTTCTACCTTTGCGCGCAGCACGACATCACGCTGCGCCCGAAGTACATCTCGTCGAAGGACAACCTCCTGGCGGACTTGCTCTCGCGGCTGAAGCTCGAGGAGTTCCACATGCGGTGGGCGATGCGCAAGCGGGAGGTGCTGTGGAGGCAGGACCGGGACGACCGGCAGTTCTCCCCGGTCTTGTTCGCGGAGATGGACGAGGAGTTTGGGCCGTTCACCCTGGACGCGTGCGTGGCGTCCTCGCGGGCGAACGCGTTCTGCGTGCGGACCTGGAGCGCGGAGGATGACGCGCGCAAGCAGCGCTTCGATGGGCTCAACACGTGGGCGAACCTCCCTTTCTCGGTGATGTACGAGATCCTGCTCAACTTCTTGAAGTGCAAGCGCAGGCAGCAGATGGGCACGGGCGGGTGCTTCCTGGTGCCGGTGTGGGAGGGGGACGAGGCGTACGAGCTGGTGTCGGGGATGCGCGAGGTGTTCCGTCCGGTGCGCAAGTACCGGGCGGGCACGATGCTCTTCACGGCTCCGGCGCTGGACGGCAAGGGCCGCTCGGAGTGGGGGCCCACTCGGTGGGATGTGCTGGTGGTGCGTGTGCCCCTGGAGCCGGTGGAGTTGCCTGACTGAGTGTGATCGGGGCGCAGAGGAGCTGCTGGAGGAGCTGGCAGTGGCGGTGGAGCGCTACCAGGACGGGGCGTACGCCGAGAGCACGCAGAGGTCCTACGACACGGGGGTCAAGGCCTTCCTCACGTTCTGCGTGCGCTTCGCGTGCCTGGGCACGCTGGAGCCATTGCTCCCGGCGTCGGATGCCACGCTAGCGCGCTTCATTGCTTTCTCAGCGTGGTTCGTGCAGCCAGGGACGATCAAGTCCTACCTGGCGGGTGTGCGGTCCCTTCACTTGCAGCAGGGGGTGGAGTGGACGCCGATTGCTCACAGGTTCTAGGTGGCGGCAGCCCTACAGGGCGTGCGCAGGCAGTGGGACCGGCCGGCGAAGCCGGTGATGCCCATCACGCTGCGGGACCTAGCGCGCATGGCTGAGTTCGCGGACATGGAGTCGATCACGGGCTTGGCGCTGTGGGCAGCCATCCTGGTGGGGTTCTACGGCTTGTTCCGCAAGGACAACCTCACTGTGGGGAAGTCCCAGGCGTGGAACGCAAGGGGTGCGCTGGTGCGGGAGGATGTGCTCTTCGCGGAGGTTGGAGACGTGGTGTGGATCCGAGTGCGGCACTCGAAGACCATCCAGTGCGGGGAGCGCTACCACTGGGTGCCGCTGGTGGCGGTGCCGGGGTCGAGGCTGTGCCCAGTGGAGGCCCTCCGTCGGCTCATGCTGGCCACGGAGGGATTGCCGAAGGAGGCGCCCCTCTTCCAGGTGGAAGGGAGGGGCAAGCGGGGCGCGCTGGTGCCCATGTCGCACGCGGCGCTGGTGGCCGGGCTGAAGAGCCTGGCCGTGCAGGTGGGGCTGGACCCGGCTCGGTATACCGGGCACTCGCTCCGCAGGGGCGGGGCCACGGCAGCCATGCGGCTGAACGTGGAGAGGCTCTACATCAAGCTGCAGGGGGACTGGAAGTCCGACTGCTGGGAGAGGTACTGTGAGCTGGACGACGAGCAGCGGCTCATCCTTCCGGCCGCGTTCGCGGAGGCAACGAAGGAGCTCTCTTGAGGTGACGGCCCGCTCCTTCGCACATTCCCTCCCCTTCACATGTGGCTTTGGGTGCTTGTTAGGTCTGTCAGGTGAGCGGCTGCTTTGCAGATTGGGCGGCAGAGTCTCAGATGAGCGCACGATTCCCATGGGGAACCTGTGAAGCCGTAGATCCTTCACAGCAGCTTCGAAGAACCAGCCGTTGACCCTGGTTGCGCATGGCGCCTAGAGTTCCATTCCGTACAGCATCTGGACACCTGCTAGGAACCTGCTTAGAAGCTTCGTGCTTGGGATCACTGAGACCTTGCTCCACCTGACAGAGAGGGAGACAGACACTCATGCCACATGCCGAAAGACCGAATAGGCCAGACTGGGTGGCAATTAATATATTGGTTAAATTGGAGCCTGCGGAATTTTAGAGGTTTCTGTGCCGGTAGATCGATCAGAGTTTCCCGAGCCGTTAGATCAAAATCAGCAGCTGAGTTAGATCTAAAGGCTTTACACACGACAGTATTTAGGAGTTCCGCCCAAGGGAATCCGCAGCTCTGTTCTTTTGCCTTCGCAAAAGAACTTCACAAGAAATTTTTCCTCGCGGAGAAATTCTTAGTGCGGCACACTGCAAAAAAATTTACCCCACATTTTAACGTTACTGTGGAAGTTTAAACCCTTGACGACTTACTACAATGAGCGATCAAGAAGGTGAGCAAGGCGCGTCGGAGAACAATGCTGGCGCGGCTGGACAACCGGCTGCGAAGTCCGGGATGGAAGTCCTGTTGGAGCAACAGGGCGAAATGATGAAGCTCATGATGAAGCTGATGGAGACTCTCGCAGCGAGAGTTGAAGTCGCGGAGGAGGCGGCAGCGAAAGCCGCTTCGCAGGATGGTGGTTCCGCTCAGAGCGGAGACGCGGAGTTGGAGGCATTAAAAAAGCTCCCGTATGTTCCACACGTTGAAGGGAATCCGTTCCCTGTTAGACCTGCAACATTGGAGACGGACATGCCGCAGATGTACGACTTGTACGACGACAAGACCTATGACACCCTCTCCAAACGCACCAACTCGTCCATGCGTTACGAGCAGTTGGTGCTTGCCCCTGCGCTGTCGTACATGCACGATGCGATTGCGTTTTCCGAGGTGACCCTGGACTGGTGTCAAGATGAAAAGGATCCCCCAACGGTGGAGGAATTGAGTGAGCGCCTTTTCGCAGCGCACAACACGTTTAAGGGTGTTTTTTCGCTCCTGAGCAACCGTTACACCATGTTGCAGCTCAGAGCGAGCATGGAGTCTGATGCAACGTCGCACGGCGGAGCTGAGGCGTTGCGGGCGAAGTTGGCCTTCATCGAGGAGAAGGTGTACGCAGGCAGCGACGGGTTGGTGAGCGACTCAGTGCTCACGAAGTGGTTGAAGGAATTCGACACCCCGAAGGCGAAGGCAGTGATGAACACGCACGCCAAGGCCAGCGCCAAAGTTTCGACTTTTCGTGACCGTCAAGCAGGCAAGGGCAAAGGCGCTGGAAAAGGTGAAGGTGGCCGCGGCAGCGGCAAGGGAGGTAAAGGGTCAGGGCTTGGGCGAGGCGCCCAAGCCCAGACCTAACTTTCCGATCACGGAAACTCGGAAAGGTTGGACGCCTTCCGCCCCTCGGGGCGTCCAACGGAAAGAGCCCACCCTACAGGAAAGGGTGCGGAGTCGAAGGGGGGCATGGCGCGCAGCTGGCGCGAACTCCGAGGTGATGGAGTGGATCAGCAAAGGGGCCAAGATGCGTTGGGTCGACAAGGCGCCCAAGCCTTTCGATCACGGAGTGTCTCTGGCCGACGCCACCCCTCAACAGCTGGAGTGGATGGCCGCAGAGACGGAGAGGTGTCTCAAAACGGGCGCATGGGTGCGAGCGAGAAGGCGACGACACGTATCCCGAGTGTTCCTGGTGCCGAAGCCGGGGACGAACAAGTGGCGTCTTGTGATGGACTTCCGATGGCTGAACGCGCATTGCGTGAAGTCGCGGTGCAAGATGGAGACCCTCAAGAAGTTGCGTCGGCTCGCCAAGCCGAACGACTGGTGCATCAGCTTCGACCTCCAGGACGGGTACCATGTCGTGGGGATCGACCCCGCCTTCCAGGAGTACATGCAATTCGACGTGCGGGGGGAGTTATTCCAGTGCGGCGCCCTTCCCTTCGGCTGGAACGACTCGCCACGAATCTTCGTCAAGGTCATGAAGGTGCTCGTGGAGTGCCTTCGTTCTCCGAGATCCGCGGAGGATCGGCGGGAGGTGCGGAAGCTGCAAAGCGCAGGAGGTGCGACGACGTTGGGCAGTTCGCAGACGAGCTGGAGGATGCGGCCGCGAGGAGCATCAGCAGGGGGCGCGGGTGCTCCCTTACATGGACGACTTCCTGTTGCTGCTAAGCAGGAGGATCGAGGCGCTCAGGGCGCGCGAGCTGACATCTCGGGTCTTGGTGAGACTCGGATTGTCGCGCAACGAGAAGAAGGGGCAATGGGAGCCGACGCAGCTGGTGGAGCACCTCAGGCTCGAGGTGGACCTCAAGGCGGGACAGTTCCGCGTGACACCGGCGAGGCTGCAGAAGATTCACCTGCAGTCCAAGGCGCTTCTCAGCGAGGCGTCGCGACAGCGGAGGTGGCTCCCAACTCGGAAGCTGGCAGCGTTCATGGGGCTCTGCCAGTCTGTGTATCTGGCAGTCCCTCCGGCGAGATTGTATCTCAGGGAGCTCCACTTCGTGCTCTCCACGATGCGGGGATGGGGCGCGAAGGTG
>LGRX02030994.1:0-15503 GCA_001247695.2 Cymbomonas tetramitiformis | reverse complement strand
GGACGAGCCGTACATCGTGGAGAATTACGTAGGAGACGAGCACGCGGAGGCCATGACCGCGGAGCTTGCGAAGGAGATGGCCGCGGGGAGGATCTTCGACGCTCGCGACTGGCTACCGCGGGGCGTGGCGGCCCTCGGGATGGTGGAGCGACTCCGCAAGGGGAAGCTCAAGTACCGTCCCGTTTGGGACTACTCGCGGCCTTCGTTCGTCGGCGTCAACGACTGGATCGAGCTCCAGAAGGACGAGTTCACGACAGTCAAGGACGCGTACGCGCTGCTACGACCGGGCATGTACATGGTGAAGGTGGATCTGGAGGAGGCGTACAGGTCGTTGCCCGTCGCGTCGCAGTACTGGGCAGGGCAGTGCTTCCAGTGGCGCGGCAAGCGGTACATGGACACGCGCAGCCCTTTCGGGAACCGCGCGTTGCCAGGCATCTTCATGCGCTACACGCGGGCGATTGTGGCGTGGATGCAGGCGCAGGGGGTGCCGTGCGTCGGGTACTTGGATGACTTCTTCATGGTGGCGCGCACGGCAGCTGAGGCTCAGGAGATGTTGGACCTCTTGATCGAGTTCGTGACCATGTTGGGCTTCAAGGTGAACCGGGCCAAGCGTGAGGGTCCGGCGCAACGTCTGGAGTTCCTTGGCGTGTTGCTGTGCACCGATGGCGAGACATGCACCGCGTCGATCGACGAGGAGCGCGTGCAGCAGGTGACGGACAAGCTGCGGGAGATGCGCGCGGAGGCGGCGACGGGACCGGTGCGCAGCCGCAAGCTCGAGTCGCTACTCGGGCTGCTGGCGTTCTGCGCGCAAGTGGTGTGGGGCCTGTCGCTCTACACGCGGCAGGGCTTCGCGCTCGTCGCGGCGACGGCCGGCAGGTCGCGCGTGACGGTGAGCACGGGCGTGATGCAGGACCTGAAGGTGGTGGAGCGCGTCATCCGGCTCTACAACGGGCGCAAGGTGGTGTTGCACAAAGAGGACGTGCACGAGGACGCCTTCGCGACGGACGCGTCGCTGAGGAAGGGGATGGGCGGTCACTGCCAGCCCGACTACTTCCTCGTCTCGTGGGAGGACCTGGCGGAGATGCCGCAGCGCGACTTCTACCCTTTCACGAGCAAGGCGAAGTCCCACATCAACTACCTCGAGCTCTACGCGGTTTGGTGGGCGCTGGCGCTGTGGGCGCATAGGCTGTCGGGGTGGACGCTGGTGGTACGGATCGACAACCAGTGCGCGCTCACGCAAGTGGACAAGTTCTGGGGGCCGGTCGAGTACATCCCGTTGCTGCGCAAGATCTTCTACCTTTGCGCGCAGCACGACATCCGGCTGCGCCCGAAGTACATCTCGTCGAAGGACAACCTCCTGGCGGACTTGCTCTCGCGGCTGAAGCTCGAGGAGTTCCACATGCGGTGGGCGATGCGCAAGCGGGAGGTGCTGTGGAGGCAGGAGTGGGACGACTGGCAGTTCTCCCCGGTCTTGTTCGCGGAGATGGACGAGGAGTTTGGGCCGTTCACCCTGGACGCGTGCGTGGCGTCCTCGCGGGCGAACGCGTTCTGCGTGCGGACCTGGAGCGCGGAGGATGACGCGCGCAAGCAGCGCTTCGATGGGCTCAACACGTGGGCGAACCTCCCTTTCTCGGTGATGTACGAGATCCTGCTCAACTTCTTGAAGTGCAAGCGCAGGCAGCAGATGGGCACGGGCGGGTGCTTCCTGGTGCCGGTGTGGGAGGGGGACGAGGCGTACGAGCTGGTGTCGGGGATGCGCGAGGTGTTCCGTCCGGTGCGCAAGTACCGGGCGGGCACGATGCTCTTCACGGCTCCGGCGCTGGACGGCAAGGGCCGCTCGGAGTGGGGGCCCACTCGGTGGGATGTGCTGGTGGTGCGTGTGCCCCTGGAGCCGGTGGAGTTGCCTGACTGGGTGTGATCGGGGCGCAGAGGAGCTGCTGGAGGAGCTGGCAGTGGCGGTGGAGCGCTACCAGGACGGGGCATACGCCGAGAGCACGCAGAGGTCCTACGACACGGGGGTCAAGGCCTTCCTCACGTTCTGCGTGCGCTTCGCGTGCCTGGGCACGCTGGAGCCATTGCTTCCGGCGTCGGATGCCACGCTAGCGCGCTTCATTGCTTTCTCAGCGTGGTTCGTACAGCCAGGGACGATCAAGTCCTACCTGGCGGGTGTGCGGTCCCTTCACTTGCAGCAGGGGGTGGAGTGGACGCCGATTGCTCACAGGTTCTGGGTGGCGGCAGCCCTGCAGGGCGTGCGCAGGCAGTGGGACCGGCCGGCGAAGCCGGTGATGCCCATCACGTTGCGGGACCTAGCGCGCATGGCTGAGGTCGCTGACATGGAGTCGATCACGGGCTTGGCGCTGTGGGCAGCCATCCTGGTGGGGTTCTACGGCTTGTTCCGCAAGGACAACCTCACTGTGGGGAAGTCCCAGGCGTGGAACGCAAGGGGTGCGCTGGTGCGGGAGGATGTGCTCTTCGCGGAGGTTGGAGACGTGGTGTGGATCCGAGTGCGGCACTCGAAGACCATCCAGTGCGGGGAGCGCTACCACTGGGTGCCGCTGGTGGCGGTGCCGGGGTCGAGGCTGTGCCCAGTGGAGGCCCTCCGTCGGCTCATGCTGGCCACGGAGGGATTGCCGAAGGAGGCGCCCCTCTTCCAGGTGGAAGGGAGGGGCAAGCGGGGCGCGCTGGTGCCCATGTCGCACGCGGCGCTGGTGGCCGGGCTGAAGAGCCTGGCCGTGCAGGTGGGGCTGGACCCGGCTCGGTATACCGGGCACTCGCTCCGCAGGGGCGGGGCCACGGCAGCCATGCGGCTGAACGTGGAGAGGCTCTACATCAAGCTGCAGGGGGACTGGAAGTCCGACTGCTGGGAGAGGTACTGTGAGCTGGACGACGAGCAGCGGCTCATCCTTCCGGCCGCGTTCGCGGAGGCAACGAAGGAGCTCTCTTGAGGTGACGGCCCGCTCCTTCGCACATTCCCTCCCCTTCACATGTGGCTTTGGGTGCTTGTTAGGTCTGTCAGGTGAGCGGCTGCTTTGCAGATTGGGCGGCAGAGTCTCAGATGAGCGCACGATTCCCATGGGGAACCTGTGAAGCCGTAGATCCTTCACAGCAGCTTCGAAGAACCAGCCGTTGACCCTGGTTGCGCATGGCGCCTAGAGTTCCATTCCGTACAGCATCTGGACACCTGCTAGGAACCTGCTTAGAAGCTTCGTGCTTGGGATCACTGAGACCTTGCTCCACCTGACAGAGAGGGAGACAGACACTCATGCCACATGCCGAAAGACCGAATAGGCCAGACTGGGTGGCAATTAATATATTGGTTAAATTGGAGCCTGCGGAATTTTAGAGGTTTCTGTGCCGGTAGATCGATCAGAGTTTCCCGAGCCGTTAGATCAAAATCAGCAGCTGAGTTAGATCTAAAGGCTTTACACACGACAGTATTTAGGAGTTCCGCCCAAGGGAATCCGCAGCTCTGTTCTTTTGCCTTCGCAAAAGAACTTCACAAGAAATTTTTCCTCGCGGAGAAATTCTTAGTGCGGCACACTGCAAAAAAATTTACCCCACATTTTAACGTTACTGTGGAAGTTTAAACCCTTGACGACTTACTACAATGAGCGATCAAGAAGGTGAGCAAGGCGCGTCGGAGAACAATGCTGGCGCGGCTGGACAACCGGCTGCGAAGTCCGGGATGGAAGTCCTGTTGGAGCAACATGGCGAAATGATGAAGCTCATGATGAAGCAGATGGAGACTCTCGCAGCGAGAGTTGAAGTCGCGGAGGAGGCGGCAGCGAAAGCCGCTTCGCAGGATGGTGGTTCCGCTCAGAGCGGAGACGCGGAGTTGGAGGCATTAAAAAAACTCCCGTATGTTCCACACGTTGAAGGGAATCCGTTCCCTGCGAGACCTGCAACACTGGAGACGGACATGCCGCAGATGTACGACTTGTACAACGACAAGACCTATGACGCCCTCTCCAAACGCACCAACTCGTCCATGCGTTACGAGCAGTTGGTGCTTGCCCCTGCGCTGTCGTACATGCACGATGCGATTGCGTTTTCCGAGGTGACCCTGGACTGGTGTCAAGATGAAAAGGATCCCCCAACGGTGGAGGAATTGAGTGAGCGCGTTTTCGCAGCGCACAACACGTTTAAGGGCGTTTTTTCGCTCCTGAGCAACCGTTACACCATGTTGCAGCTCAGAGCGAGCATGGAGTCTGATGCTACGTCGCACGGCGGAGCTGAGGCGTTGCGGGCGAAGTTGGCCTTCATCGAGGAGAAGGTGTACGCAGGCAGCGACGGTTGGTGAGCGACTCAGTGCTCACGAAGTGGTTGAAGGAATTCGACACCACGAAGGCGAAGGCAGTGATGAACACGCACGCCAAGGCCAGCGCCAAAGTTTCGACTTTTCGTGACCGTCAAGAAGGCAAGGGCAAAGGCGCTGGAAAAGGTGAAGGTGGCCGCGGCAGCGGCAAGGGAGGTAAAGGGTCAGGGCTTGGGCGAGGCGCCCAAGCCCAGACCTAACTTTCCGATCACGGAAACTCGGAAAGGTTGGACGCCTTCCGCCCCTCGGGGCGTCCAACGGAAAGAGCCCACCCTACAGGAAAGGGTGCGGAGTCGAAGGGGGGCATGGCGCGCAGCTGGCGCGAACTCCGAGGTGATGGAGTGGATCAGCAAAGGGGCCAAGATGCGTTGGGTCGACAAGGCGCCCAAGCCTTTCGATCACGGAGTGTCTCTGGCCGACGCCACCCCTCAACAGCTGGAGTGGATGGCCGCAGAGACGGAGAGGTGTCTCAAAACGGGCGCATGGGTGCGAGCGAGAAGGCGACGACACGTATCCCGAGTGTTCCTGGTGCCGAAGCCGGGGACGAACAAGTGGCGTCTTGTGATGGACTTCCGATGGCTGAACGCGCATTGCGTGAAGTCGCGGTGCAAGATGGAGACCCTCAAGAAGTTGCGTCGGCTCGCCAAGCCGAACGACTGGTGCATCAGCTTCGACCTCCAGGACGGGTACCATGTCGTGGGGATCGACCCCGCCTTCCAGGAGTACATGCAATTCGACGTGCGGGGGGAGTTATTCCAGTGCGGCGCCCTTCCCTTCGGCTGGAACGACTCGCCACGAATCTTCGTCAAGGTCATGAAGGTGCTCGTGGAGTGCCTTCGTTCTCCGAGATCCGCGGAGGATCGGCGGGAGGTGCGGAAGCTGCAAAGCGCAGGAGGTGCGACGACGTTGGGCAGTTCGCAGACGAGCTGGAGGATGCGGCCGCGAGGAGCATCAGCAGGGGGCGCGGGTGCTCCCTTACATGGACGACTTCCTGTTGCTGCTAAGCAGGAGGATCGAGGCGCTCAGGGCGCGCGAGCTGACATCTCGGGTCTTGGTGAGACTCGGATTGTCGCGCAACGAGAAGAAGGGGCAATGGGAGCCGACGCAGCTGGTGGAGCACCTCGGGCTCGAGGTGGACCTCAAGGCGGGACAATTCCGCGTGACACCGGCGAGGCTGCAGAAGATTCACCTGCAGTCCAAGGCGCTTCTCAGCGAGGCGTCGCGACAGCGGAGGTGGCTCCCAGCTCGGAAGCTGGCAGCGTTCACGGGGCTCCGCCAGTCTGTGTATCTGGCAGTCCCTCCGGCGAGATTGTATCTCAGGGAGCTCCACTTCGTGCTCTCCACGAGGCGGGGATGGGGCGCGAAGGTGAAGCTCACACGGCAGGCGTGGAGCGACATCGAGTGGTGGCTCAGGCTGCCGGCTCAGAGCCGGTGGAACGGTCGCAAGATCTGGCGCAGCCCCACGAGAGCGAAGGTGCACACCGACGCGTCTCTGTTCGCATGGGGCGGGGTGCTGAACCTCAAGCACGCGGCACGAGGATTCTGGTCCGACGAGCTACGGCATCTACACATCACGCACCTGGAGTTGGAGGCCGTGTACAAGACGGTGCAATCCTTCCTGAGAGAGCTCACCGGCAAGGTGGTGCGCCTCTACTGCGACAACCAGGCGGTGGTGGCCATGCTCTCGCACTTCACGTCGCGCAACCCGGAGCTGATGCGGCGGATGCGGCGCCTGTGGATCCTGCTGGACTTAAACGACATCGAGCTCCAAGCGAGGTACATCAGAAGCGAGGCAAACGAGTGGGCCGACCGCTTGTCTCGGGACCGGGACCTGGACGACTGGCGGCTGAACCGCAGGTGGTTTCAGTGGGCGGAGCGGGAATGGCACCAGCACACCGTGGACCGCTTCGCCTCGGAGCTCTCCACCCAGCTGCCGCGCGCGCTACTACGCACAGTGGCACGACCCGGGGTGCGAGGGCGTGGACTCTTTGGCCTTTTCCTGGCTAGGAGAGGTCAATTGGGTCAACCCCCCGTGGTCCCTCCTCGACGAGATGGCGCACAAGCTGCGGGAGGAGAGGTGCGCCGCCACGGTGGTGGCGCCCTACCGGCCGGGGCAGATGTGGTTCCAGCAGCTGGAGGCCATGGCCGACGAGGTGGTGATCCTGCCCCGGAGCAGGGACCTCTTTACTCCCAGCCGGCTGGGAGGGTCCGAGCTGCTCGGGGCCTCAAGCTGGGACGGCATCATGTTCCGCATCTCCGCCTCCCGGTGAGCCATTACCTGCAGGATGGGAGGCGGGCAGCCGGGCAGGCGCCACAGGCGGGGCTGGCGAGTGGCCTCAAGGTGAAGGTGTACTGGCCCCAGGATGATGCCTGGTACACCGGTACCGTGGGTGACACGGGGTCGGACGGCCTAACCCACATTGCCTACGAGGATGGTGACAAGGAGGACCTGGACATGAGCAAGGAGAGGTATGAGGTGCTCCCGGCAGCGGTGCAGGAGGTGACGAGCTGGGATGCGGCGCTTCAGGAGCGCTGGAGAGGAGAGTTGGGGGACAGCTCCCTCACTGAGCTGGCAGTGCAGATGCAGGGGGCATCATTGGGCGGCAAGACGGTGGGCAACTACCGGCCGAAGGCTCGGGCCTTCATGGCGTTCTGTGAGGCGGAGGGCAGACAGTGGCTTCCGGCAACGGGGGCCACGGTGAGGCTGTACAATGCTCACATGCTGGACAAGGGCACGGTGCAGGCGTCCAACATGCAGCCCTACCTATCCGCCATCAACAACTACCACGAGGACATGGGGTTCCCCGGGCCTGCCAGGGGCCGGGCGATCTCCAGAGCGGTGAAGGGCATGGCCCGCCTCCAGGTGCAGGCGGCTGAAGCCGCGGGTGAGGAGCAGACGGTGCGGACCTGGCTGCCTGCCAGGCATGTCTCGGCAGTGCACGCGCACGGGCTGGGGCTGGAGCCGGTGGGCCGGGCAGCTACGGAGCTGCTCAGGGCGTGCACCTACGTGGTGTTTGCCTTCGTCACCTTCGGCCGGCCGGAGACGGGCGTCTCCATGCACAGGGAGCACATCAGCATCGCAGGTGAGGACATCTCCGTGGTTCTCCACAAGGAGAAAGGCAGGGGGCACGTGCGCCTCAGGAGGAGGCTCACCATCCCCGCGGCGGGGGTGGCGGGGCTTGTGCGGCTCCTGCAGCACTGGCAACAGGTGCGGGATGGCTGTTGGGGGCATCGCCCGGTGACGGGCTCGGAGGTGCAGGGCAGCTACTGGAGGCTGCCGTGGGAGCAAGGAAAGCTCCAGTCGGCGCAGGCTAATGGCTGGGTGCAGTTGGCATTGGGGAAGCTTGGGTGTGTCCCTCCGGAAGGGGGACACTTCTCTGGCCACAGCACCCGCAAGGGGGCTTGTACCTGTGCCAGGGCCGTGGGCGCGGCGCTTGAGAAGTGCTGCTTCCTGGGCGGCTGGTCTCAGCTGTCCTCTGCCATCCACTCCTACATTGACCCGGCAGCTGTTCCCGACGAGCACATGAAGAAGTACTTCGGGTGGACCACTCCGAGATGGCGACAGCAGCAGCAGCGGCAGCCTGGCACAGAGCAGTGTGCCTAATGATCTCTGTTACATGGCAATGAGATGTGAAGAGCAAAAGAAATGGTTAAATTGGAGCCTGCGGAATTTTAGAGGTTTCTGTGCCGGCAGATCGATCAGAGTTTCCTGAGCCGTTAGATCAAAATCAGCAGCTGAGTTAGATCTAAAGGCTTTACACACAACAGTATTTAGGAGTTCCGCCCGTGGGAATCCGCAGCTCTGTTCTTTTGCCTTCCCTACCCACCCAACCCAAAAGACTCTAAACATTTTGCCTTAGAAGCTGTGCATCAGCCTAAAAGCATGTGAAGCTGTGAATCAGCCTAGAAAAGACATTCCAAAAAGAGATTTTCTCTCACACACTTAAAAGCATGTAAGAAGAAAGCTATTTTTAATGAAATGCTATGCAGTGTGCCTGTTGGCAATGAGATGTGAAGAGCAAAAGAACTTTAAAAAGATTTAAAGGTTAAGGCATGCTATTTTAGGAGGCACTTCCCGGCACAGACAACACCGCCTGACAAGCCCTTGCTAAGGGGCAACAGCCTGAACACCTGCAAGATTCGTTGTTAGCAATGCTAATAGTCGAACGCCGCTTCACTTCACGCCACCGGCAGGTTTCGCCACCTCGTGCCGACCGGCGGCGGTGGACGACGACGTGTCCACCACCCTGGTGCGCACACTAGCCCGTCCGAAGGTCGTTCAGTTTAGCCTACAAACTTAGCATATCTTCGGTGCCTGAGAATTGAGTCGCGACTGTTGTGAATAACAAAGGTAAGGTCGGGCCAATAACGTGCCAACCGAGGAGTCGATGCAGCGTTCTGCCTCATGACGTAGGAGTGAGGGAGATCGCTGCACACCAACGCATCCATGACGGCCGTCACGAGCTGTGGTCAGCAGCTGTTGTCGCAGCTCTTCACGCCGTGACGACCACGATGCCAGGCTGGCTCGCCATCGAGAGCCACTGCCTTGCAGTAAAACACAAGCATTCAGCCGAACCAGCGCCGCTGCCGCATTTCGATGCCAGATGGCGTTCTTCATACAAGATTTTCAACCGACAGATGGTCCGGCGTGCCAGATCGCCAGGCGAGAATATCCATTGGCCAGCAGATGAGTAGTTATGCCCACATCGAATGTCGATGAATGCTTCGCCCCACTTCGCCTCGCCAAAGAAAGAACCTGCACTACCGATCGCAGCCGCCACAAGGCAGTGAAGAGGCTGCCGCTGCACGGCTGCCGCAGCGCCTCGGGAGAGGAGTGGCGCTCGTCCGTGCTGTACGCCTCAGTGTCACTCTCGAGTGAGGCGTACAGCACGGACGAGGAAACGCCCACTCCTTCTCCAGAGCATGCGGCAACTGACTGCGTGCATTCGCTTAGTACCAAAGGCGCTGTGGCCGAGAGCATGTACCACCTTGTGAGCGGCACGGTCTCGGTCGAGACCCTGGAGTTCTTCCTGGCGAAGGCCGAAGCTGAAGGGTGGGACAGGCAGTTCATCGACGTTGCCACCTTACAGTGGGAGGTGGGGCATAACGTGCTCATACAGCCGAACGTGGTAGCCCTTGCCCTCGGGATGATCGTGGATGGCCTTCGCGCTCCTTGCCTGAACGGTCTAAACCGGTTCATGTATCGGTTGAAGGAAGAGTACTGTATGAAGGAGCTGCTCATGCTGCGCATCCAGGGGTACGACAGCGCTCAGTGGCGGCTGCTCAGAGTTCATGGAGGAGTTCACTGCTTCAACGAGTGCAAGAACAAACTTTACCACAAAGGCTGGGTGCCCAACCTCAGTCTTCGCGGTCGCCCTAAGTACCGTGTGGAGGTCATCCGCGAACCGGTGAAGGGCTTCTGTGTGCTCTTTGTTGAGCCGATGCTCCTCGCGGCCGAGGAGTTCGTCATGGAGTACGTTGGTGTGGTCTCTCTTTACCCCGCGATCTCCTCCTCCTACGTCGCCAAAGTGGAGCAAGGCTTGTACATCGACTCCTCGGATCTTGGCAACATGGTGAGTCCCTTTGTTAATTGGCAGCACTACCTTTGTTAATTCACAACAATTCACAGCTCAAGTTCTCAAGCACTCGAGATACATGCTTCTGAAAACCACTCGTTTTGTATAGGCTCGCTTCATGAACACGGCCAACTCCCCAGACGAGGCTAATTGTGCTTACTACACCAAGGTGGTTGGACCGGTCCGTCTCGTCTACATCTACACCACCAAGGCGATCGACGCTCGGGATGGCCCCGTGGAGCTGCTGACATACTACGGAGAGAACAACGTGGTGGAAGCTGAGGACCTCGGCCTAGTGTAAACCAACATTGCTTGCTTAGCTTGAATCTTGCTTAGGTGTTCCGAAATGTGCCTTAGCAAAAGAACTTGTCAAGTTTCTGGTGTTGTCTCTGACTGCGAGGAGTGCCTCCTAAAGTAAGCATGCCTTTAACCTTTAGAAGTCTTTTTAAAGTTTCTTTTGCTCTTCACATCTCATTGCCAACAGGCACACTGCATAGCATTTCATTAAAAATAGCTTTCTTCTTACATGCTTTTAAGTGTGTGAGAGAAAATCTCTTTTTGGAATGTCTTTTCTAGGCTGATTCACAGCTTCACATGCTTTTTAGGCTGATGCACAGCTTCTAAGGCAAAATGTTTAGAGTCTTTTGGGTTGGGTGGGTAGGGAAGGCAAAAGAACAGAGCTGCGGATTCCCACGGGCGGAACTCCTAAATATTGTTGTGTGTAAAGCCTTTAGATCTAACTCAGCTGCTGATTTGATCTAACGGCTCAGGAAACTCTGATCGATCTACCGGCACAGAAACCTCTAAAATTCCGCAGGCTCCAATTTAACCATTTCTTTTGCTCTTCACATCTCATTGCCATGTAACAGAGATCATTAGGCACACTGCTCTGTGCCAGGCTGCCGCTGCTGCTGCTGCCGCCATCTCGGAGTGGTCCACCCGAAGTACTTCTCCATGTGCTCGTCGGGAACAGCTGCCGGGTCAATGTAGGAGTGGATGGCAGAGGACAGCTGAGACCAGCCGCCCAGGAAGCAGCACTTCTCAAGCGCCGCGCCCACAACCCTGGCACAGGTACAAGCCCCCTTGCGGGTGCTGTGGCCAGAGAAGTGTCCCCCTTCCGGAGGGACACACCCAAGCTTCCCCAATGCCAACTGCACCCAGCCATTAGCTTGCGCCGACTGGAGCTTTCCCTGCTCCCACGGCAGCCTCCAGTAGCTGCCCTGCACCTCCGAGCCCGTCACCGGGCGATGCCCCCAACAGGCATCCCGCACCTGTTGCCAGTGCTGCAGGAGCCGCACAAGCCCCGCCACCCCCGCCGCGGGGATGGTGAGCCTCCTCCTGAGGCGCACGTGCCCCCTGCCTTTCTCCTTGTGGAGAACCACGGAGATGTCCTCACCTGTGATGCTGATGTGCTCCCTGCGCATGGAGACGCCCGTCTCCGGCCGGCCGAAGGTGACGAAGGCAAACACCACGTAGGTGCACGCCCTGAGCAGCTCCGTAGCTGCCCGGCCCACCGGCTCCAGCCCCAGCCCGTGCGCATGCACCGCCGAGACATGCCTGGCAGGCAGCCAGGTCCGCACCGTCTGCTCCTCACCCGCGGCTTCAGCCGCCTGCACCTGGAGGCGGGCCATGCCCTTCACTGCTCTGGAGATCGCCCGGCCCCTGGCAGGCCCGGGGAACCCCATGTCCTCGTGGTAGTTGTTGATGGCGGATAGGTAGGGCTGCATGTTGGACGCCTGCACCGTGCCCTTGTCCAGCATGTGAGCAATGTACAGCCTCACCGTGGCCCCCGTTGCCGGAAGCCACTGTCTGCCCTCCGCCTCACAGAACGCCATGAAGGCCCGAGCCTTCGGCCGGTAGTTGCCCACCGTCTTGCCGCCCAATGCTGCCCCCTGCATCTGCACTGCCAGCTCAGTGAGGGAGCTGTCCCCCAACTCTCCTCTCCAGCGCTCCTGAAGCGCCGCATCCCAGCTAGTCACCTCCTGCACCGCTGCCGGGAGCACCTCATACCTCTCCTTGCTCATGTCCAGGTCCTCCTTGTCACCATCCTCGTAGGCAATGTGGGTTAGGCCGTCCGACCCCGTGTCACCCACGGTACCGGTGTACCAGGCATCATCCTGGGGCCAGTACACCTTCACCTTGAGGCCACTCGCCAGCCCCGCCTGTGGCGCCTGCCCGGCTGCCCGCCTCCCATCCTGCAGGTAATGGCTCACCGGGAGGCGGAGATGCGGAACATGATGCCGTCCCAACCTGAGGCCCCGAGCAGCTCGGACCCTCCTAGCCGGCTGGGAGTAAAGAGGTCCCTGCCCCGGGGCAAGATCACCACCTCGTCGGCCATGGCCTCCAGCTGCTGGAACCACATCTGCCCCGGCCAGTAGGGCGCCACCACCGTGGCGGCGCACTTCTCCTCCCGCAGCTTGTGCGCCACCTCGTCGAGGAGGGACCACGGGGGGTTGACCCAATTGACCTCTCCTAGCCAGGAAAAGGCCAAAGAGTCCACGCCCTCGCACCCCGGGTCGTGCCACTGTGCGTAGTAGCGCGGCAGCTGGGCGGAGAGCTCCGAGGCGAAGCGGTCCACGGTGTGCTGGTGCCATTCCCGCTCCGCCCACTGAAACCACCTGCGGTTCAGCCGCCAGTCGTCCAGGTCCCGGTCCCGAGACAAGCGGTCGGCCCACTCGTTTGCCTCGCTTCTGATGTACCTCGCCTGGAGCTCGATGTCGTTTAAGTCCAGCAGGATCCACAGGCGCCGCATCCGCCGCATCAGCTCCGGGTTGCGCGACGTGAAGTGCGAGAGCATGGCCACCACCGCCTGGTTGTCGCAGTAGAGGCGCACCACCTTGCCGGTGAGCTCTCTCAGGAAGGATTGCACCGTCTTGTACACGGCCTCCAACTCCAGGTGCGTGATGTGTAGATGCCGTAGCTCGTCGGACCAGAATCCTCTTGCCGCGTGCTTGAGGTTCAGCACCCCGCCCCATGCGAACAGAGACGCGTCGGTGTGCACCTTCGCTCTCGTGGGGCTGCGCCAGATCTTGCGACCGTTCCACCGGCTCTGAGCCGGCAGCCTGAGCCACCACTCGATGTCGCTCCACGCCTGCCGTGTGAGCTTCACCTTCGCGCCCCATCCCCGCCTCGTGGAGAGCACGAAGTGGAGCTCCCTGAGATACAATCTCGCCGGAGGGACTGCCAGATACACAGACTGGCAGAGCCCCGTGAACGCTGCCAGCTTCCGAGCTGGGAGCCACCTCCGCTGTCGCGACGCCTCGCTGAGAAGCGCCTTGGACTGCAGGTGAATCTTCTGCAGCCTCGCCGGTGTCACGCGGAACTGTCCCGCCTTGAGGTCCACCTCGAGCCCGAGGTGCTCCACCAGCTGCGTCGGCTCCCATTGCCCCTTCTTCTCGTTGCGCGACAATCCGAGTCTCACCAAGACCCGAGATGTCAGCTCGCGCGCCCTGAGCGCCTCGATCCTGCTGCTTAGCAGCAACAGGAAGTCGTCCATGTAAGGGAGCACCCGCGCCCCCTGCTGATGCTCCTCGCGGCCGCATCCTCCAGCTCGTCTTCGAACTGCCCAACGTCGTCGCACCTTGCTTCCACTTTGCAGCTTCCGCACCTCCCGCCGATCCTCCGCGGATCTCGGAGAGCGAAGGCACTCCACGAGCACCTTCATGACCTTGACGAAGATTCGTGGCGAGTCGTTCCAGCCGAAGGGAAGGGCGCCGCACTGGAATAACTCCCCCCGCACGTCGAACTGCATGTACTCGTGGAAGGCGGGGTCGATCCCCACGACATGGTACCCGTCCTGGAGGTCGAAGCTGATGCACCAGTCGTTCGGCTTGGCGAGCCGACGCAACTTCTTGAGGGTCTCCATCTTGCACCGCGACTTCACGCAATGCGCGTTCAGCCAGCGAAAGTCCATCACAAGACGCCACTTGTTCGTCCCCGGCTTCGGCACCAGGAACACTCGGGATACGTGTCGTCGCCTTCTCGCTCGCACCCATGCGCCCGTTTTGAGACACCTCTCCGTCTCTGCGGACATCCACTCCAGCTGCTGAGGGGTGGCGTCGGCCAGAGACACTCCGTGATCGAAAGGCTTGGGCGCCTTGTCGACCCAACGCATCTTGGCCCCTTTGGTGATCCACTCCATCACCTCGGAGTTCGCGCCAGCTGCGCGCCATGCCCCCCTTCGACTCCGCACCCTTTCCTGTAGGGTGGGCTCTTTCCGTTGGACGCCCCGAGGGGCGGAAGGCGTCCAACCTTTCCGTGATCGGAAAGTTAGGTCTGGGCTTGGGCGCCTCGCCCAAGCCCTGACCCTTTACCTCCCTTGCCGCTGCCGCGGCCACCTTCACCTTTTCCAGCGCCTTTGCCCTTGCCTGCTTGACGGTCACGAAAAGTCGAAACTTTGGCGCTGGCCTTGGCGTGCGTGTTCATCACTGCCTTCGCCTTCGTGGTGTCGAATTCCTTCAACCACTTCGTGAGCACTGAGTCGCTCACCAACCCGTCGCTGCCTGCGTACACCTTCTCCTCGATGAAGGCCAACTTCGCCCGCAACGCCTCAGCTCCGCCGTGCGACGTAGCATCAGACTCCATGCTCGCTCTGAGCTGCAACATGGTGTAACGGTTGCTCAGGAGCGAAAAAACGCCCTTAAACGTGTTGTGCGCTGCGAAACGCGCTCACTCAATTCCTCCACCGTTGGGGGGTCCTTTTCATCTTGACACCAGTCCAGGGTCACCTCGGAAAACGCAATCGCATCGTGCATGTACGACAGCGCAGGGGCAAGCACCAACTGCTCGTAACGCATGGACGAGTTGGTGCGTTTGGAGAGGGCGTCGTAGGTCTTGTCGTTGTACAAGTCGTACATCTGCGGCATGTCCGTCTCCAGTGTTGCAGGTCTCGCAGGGAACGGATTCCCTTCAACGTGTGGAACATACGGGAGCTTTTTTAATGCCTCCAACTCCGCGTCTCCGCTCTGAGCGGAACCACCATCCTGCGAAGCGGCTTTCGCTGCCGCCTCCTCCGCGACTTCAACTCTCGCTGCGAGAGTCTCCATCTGCTTCATCATGAGCTTCATCATTTCGCCCTGTTGCTCCAACAGGACTTCCATCCCGGACTTCGCAGCCGGTTGTCCAGCCGCGCCGGCATTGTTCTCCGACGCGCTTTGCTCACCTTCTTGATCGTTCATTGTAGTAAGTCGTCAAGGGTTTAAACTTCCACAGTAACGTTAAAATGTGGGGTAAAATTTTTTGCAGTGTGCCGCACTAAGAATTTCTCCGCGAGGAAAAATTTCTTGTGAAGTTCTTTTGCGAAGGCAAAAGAACAGAGCTGCGGATTCCCACGGGCGGAACTCCTAAATACTGTCGTGTGTAAAGCCTTTAGATGTAACTCAGCTGCTGATTTGATCTAACGGCTCAGGAAACTCTGATCGATCTACCGGCACAGAAACCTCTAAAATTCCGCAGGCTCCAATTTAACCAAAACAAGAGGAAGGCTGAAAATGTTCTCCTCCTTTTGTTTGTGTAACTTGCCATTAGCTTGATAATCTGGTGTAACATTTGCCACTCCCTGCATACGAACACCCAAGTTCCACTGCTGGGGCCCCTGTCTTCAAATATCTTGC